>VHZZ01000274.1:224486-236180 GCA_009801015.1 Silene noctiflora
GATATTCGTATACAAGTGCCCAAGATTCCGGGCATATACCAATGAGTGTGGTTATTTTTGGATGCCTTAGCTTGTTTAGGATGGCAACCTACATGTACAACAGTACAAGTGCTTATGCAGATAAAAAATGACGTACAAGAAAATTTTCAGAGCATCAGAGTTAAAGACTGGATTAAGTTTGACAGTTTTTTTCTCTGGAGCCAGACGCTCGCAATTATTCGGCTTTGGTGAATTTGAATTTTGATAAAATAAAGCAAAATCACTTATATAACAGTTTGCACTTCTTATAAGGTGTAGTAGTCGGTCCATAAAAATTTCATTATGGGTCACTCAGAAAGAGAGTTTATGTTTTCAACACAATGGCTAGGCTACAGAGGCCAGTATAGCTGACAGTCATTGGAAGGTGGAACTCAGGACCTGGTTCCAAAACCCGTCAGCATCACAGTTGCAGTTTAAAAAAACAAGGACTAAGGCTACCCTCATCCAAAATCCCCTTAATCTAAACGCAACAACCTTTGAGGCACTTGGGGAACAATCTCGTAGTAAATTTGTCACAAGTTCAGGATTACGCTCAGGTGATAGTGTGGAAAGGGTAGCTTAGAATAAATTGGAAAAGTTAATAGGAGAACCCCAATCTGACAATCAAAGAAGCAGTGACTGTACTCCATAGTTTGTAAATATATAGAGGCAAAAAAAACTGCAGAGTTCAGAAGAAAACTACCTGTTGGTCGAACTCTTGAGGACCTAAAATGCTGCTAGAATTAAGCATCTTTATTGCCACTTCCGAATAACACATATAACCTTTATATGTGCTCCCATAAACCCCTTCGCCGATCATCAATGTCTGATCAAAGTGATTAGTGGCTTTCTGCAGCTTCGAGTAAGAGAATTGAGTGCTTGATGGTCCCTGAGCAGCTAGTTTCTTCAACTCTTCATTCTCCTGCAGAGCTTTATCCCTCTCCGTCTCATATTTATCGCGCTTATACTTGAACTTCTGCAACAAATCCACTGCAGAAATGATCTTCTCTTCGAGCTCCTTAATTTCGACATTGGATTTTTCAATTTGGCTCTTTGCCTTATGGAGTTCAGGTGAGACTACTTCCCAGAGTCTTTTCATATTCTCAATTTCCTCCTTTCCTTTAGCCAGATTTTCTTCCATTGCTTTCCTCAAACCATATTCCTTATAATACATTCTTTCAAAAAGATCGTGACCAAGATGTGTGGATCCTTCCGTAAAGGATGAACCTGGTGGTCTATGAGCTGATTCAACGAGTTTATTAAGATTGTCCCGCAACGTTAATGGCATCTCCTCACTATCTGAAGGTGGCTGCTTCACACCATCCCTAAATCCAGGAGGCTGCTGGTAAGAACTAAGAACAGTGAAGTAGCTAGATTTATTCTAGAACATCAAATATTAAAAGGACACATCACTTACTAAAAAGTCTCAAGACGCTAAAATCTATGTTGCTTCCATTTTTCATATTACCTCAGGACACTCACAATCGAACCTGGTATAATACCTAAGGTTTTTTTTTTTTTTTTTTTCCCATACAATGTACAGTACTTGGAGTAAGTCTCCAAATGATCGACCTTTTACCGTGACATAGGCCGAGCCTCCAAGGCGTCAAGGTAGTGTTGTTATTTTACAAGTAGCACACATACCTAGTATAAATCAGTTCATCCTTGCATACAAACCAAATATGGCAATAATCAGGAGCATAGTGGAGCATAAATTTAGCCTTTTTTGATGTCGGTGCCACCATTCTCCTTTAATATCAAGCAGAAGAAACAAAGTTACTCAGTCAGTAAACTTCATATTGTGCTAGAATGTACAATTTTTTTGACAATGCAAACACTTCTTGGCCATGGACAAGATACAGTAGAATCCAATAAATGCGCGAGAAGTGATTTGCTAACCCTAGATTCATACATTGAATACTGATTGTTGGCCGCTGCACCCATTACCAAAATCCTTATTTTCAGCTGAGATATAAGTTCCACAATTCCCCTTGTTATGGATTCCTTCTCAATGTACACATAGTTTGATGGAACCTACCATTAGGAGCACATATTTCAGTATCCAACTCAAAATCATTTGTTAGTGAATTCCTGACATTTCACCATCGAACCCTCGAACAAAACATTGCAAGTGGTTGATGGTGTAAATTCCGATGGGGTTGGTTTAAAGTTCACTACTTCAATAACTGCATATCTTAAAATGACTCTTTTTACTGAATTATTACCAGGCACAAAGTAATGGAGTACCTGATAGGAGGCACACATTTCAGTACAACCATCAAGTATTTTCAGTAGCTCTTGCCTTTCACGTTCTCGCGACTCTTCAATTTCTGTGTCCCTTATAGAACTTACAGGTGCTTCAGAACCATCTGCAACGTAATGAAGGATCAAACAGCAGATTCAGTGGGTCACCATTATCAATCACATATGGCAAAAAAACAAACAAGGTAGCTCTTTGGTGAATTGCCAGAACGAACAGAAGGCAAATTCTATGTTACTGACACTCAAATGTAGTGTTTAAGTGTCCAAACCCATGTCCAAATGTTACGTATCTGATACAGTACACAAGTAAACTCGGAAAGTCAGAGTACATAGGGAGTCAACAACGAACTTCAATCTCAAATGATTTAGGATCAGCCAACATGAATCATATGGGATCATTATTGTGATGCTACAAAAACAGAAAAAGAAAACTGATGTAACACAAAAAAATGTGTCTAGAGGACGCTCCGTACAAGACATCAAGAATTAACACACATACAAATCACGACTAAAAAGGATACCATATAAGATACCATGAAAGGGGTTGATTACCTGAAAGAGGAATTATTTGAGCTGGCACATGAACATGAATTACGCAGATATTTCTTCCTCTTGCTTTCTTCAAAACCCATGACAGAGTTGATCTTCTTTCTTCCATCTCTTTCCCTACTGCTACATATATATTATAGTTATCTTCCATAATTGTTGTTTTTCTCTTTCCACTTCACAATCTTTCGGACTTGTAGTATTATATACTCCGTAACCAACTAAAAGAAACTTGGTCGAAAAGCAACTGCAGAATATAGACAAGTTCAATTGAAAGCTTCAAAGAGATTACATAATGTCAGAAGAATAAAGAATTTAGCATTGAACTGTTCAGCAAGAAGTCAATATGAAATATTCACAGGTAGTATACTACACACTTCAGGATGAATGGTATTATGGCATTTTTAAATTCAGAGTATGACACAGTCCATATACATATACATATATCTACACCAATGGCTCAAGTTCCAGAGATGCCAATCATATAACAGTAACATTAACATTAAACCGATGACTCAAGTTCTAGAGATGCCAATCTTATAACAATAACATTAACATTACAGCAATGGCCCAAGTGCTCCCAAAAATGGAGCAACATAAAGAGGATCGGATGTTCGCAGTCGTACACTATTACCCTTTTGTTAACAACAAAGAAATATTATTTTCAGATGTCCCATAATGAAAATTACGCCAGAACTATTATATCTAATGACTGTTATTTCACTATAAAAGGAATTACAACCAGTTTAGTTAAAACTTTTGCTTTGTTCCATCTAATTTTAAAACCAACGAATAATGAGTTTTTCTCCATTAAGTGGAAAAAACTTGCTAGTAAAGATAAGATAAAGATAAAAGAAGAGAGAGTGAAGAGTAGGATGTAAGGAGTGCAATTGTGCAAACATGCAATGTAATTGATTAGTCACCTTGTAATAAAAATGTTTCAACAACAATCTGTGTAAACACCATTACTTGTACATCAACTGAATTAACGTTACAGACACGATTGTGCCCAATAAAAGCAAACATAGCTTAGAATTATAGTAGTACTAAGTAGCTAACTATACTGACATCACATTAGGATCCAGAAATAAAGCAACAGAGATGTTGAATGCTGACCCATTTCACAAATTATGTCACTTCTCTAGCATAAATTACTTCACGGAAATTCAGCCATCACTTCCTCCTAATCAGCTTATGTTGATGCAGATCTCTAGCCTATATATCCAGCTCGAGATAGTGCTTCAGTTTCAGTATTAACGAGTGTATAGTATTACAATCTAATGATGCAAATAGAGAGCATTAGTGCACAAAATGCAGGATGAACTGGGATTGACTTGATTTGCATATATATATGTACAACCCATATGACCACGAGATTGCTAGAATCAAAGAGTTGTGGCTAGGTGGGAAACAGAAACATTGTGAACCTGGACATGAGAAGAGCTGTAGGATTCTCAGTGCTGTAAGAGAAGAAACGAATCATGCATTCATGCAATTCGGTTATGTAGTAACCACTCTTGAATTGCAGACCGGAGAGCGCGATTAGGAGTAAGGTTATGGTTTGCAAGTGTCACATTGGTCATTGGTGAATTGTTATGGCCACCATCAAGCCAGCCTTTAATAGCTTCCGCTTCATAAGTAAAGCCGTCAGAAGCAATGTGCGGATCCTCCATTATCTCCTGCATGTTTGATACACATAATTGGGTTTGAGAGACGAACCCATTTAATAGTAAACTCTACACATATGCCATTAGCCTTTTAACATTTATATACAGGTCATTTTGAATTTTTGATACTCATATCATGAGACCGTCTTAGATGAGAATTGGTATTAAGTTTTACGGTAAAGAATCATCTAAAATAAACAAAAGGCAGTGAAAAGATGAGTAATAAGTCCTAAGTACACTGGGCAAAACTAACCCAAGACCCAAATTAGACCGAATAGAATAACCCAAATATGACCTGAAATCTGAATTGATGCAAACCCAACCCGAATTACGGCAAACCCAAGATTGGACCTTTCCCAAAATGACCTAATCCAAAACCGTCTAAACTAAAGTGACCTACCTATACATATAATGACCTGACAAAGCACACCTAAAGAAGCACGAAACAACCTGACAAAAAGTGTGATCACACATAAAATGACCAACCCAGATCCAATTTGAATGACCTATTAACCAGATCTAGTCCTACTAACCTGGAAAATGGGGCACATAAAATAATTTGGTGCTTGATGGTCAAAAGCCAGTTGAGGTATTGATAAGCTTTGGTGCGAGGCTTTCATGAGTTCAAGAACACTCCATACATCAGAAACAAGGTCAGGGCGGTTCTTTGGGTCCATATCACAGCACTGCAAAGCCATGCGAGCCAGCCGCTCAGCCTGCACTAAAGGCCACTCCCCAGCAGAAGAGTCCAACTTGCTAAAGATGCTTCCTTCAGACAAACCTGATTTTCCCAAGATTATTCCCAAGGCTGATTTTCCGGTCAATAGGCGTAACAATATAATTCCAAGTGAATAAACATCAGACTTGGGTGTTAATTTTCCGGTTTCACGAACCTCGGGGTCTATGTACACAAGTGCGCCTTTTGGGTCAATGTAGTCTATGTCGCGGATACCAAGATTAGAGAGCTTCCACACACAATTGGCATCAAGCCGCACATTTGAGGGTTTTAAGTTGCCATGTACATAACTAGGCCGGCTTGAATGGAGGAAGTTGAGGACAGAACACAAGTCTATGGCTATCTGAATTCGGGTCTGCCATGGTAGCGGGGGAGCACTATCCTTACACAAGAGTTGGTCCTCGAGGCTTCCTCCAGGTAGATACTCATACACTAGAGCACAAGTTTCTGGACACTTGCCAATGAGACGGACCAAGTTTGGATGTCGCAGCTTGCTTAAAACATCTACCTACAAGGAAAACCATTGCTGATCAATCTGGTAACATATGCAAATTGCAACAACTAGAACAGGGTAAACCTGGGAAACTGACCCTAAAACTGAACCAGAATTAGACTTCAAAAGAACAACACAAAATGATCCACACTTTGCTAGATCATCTGATATTGACCCGACTCACAACCACCTAACCCTGAAAATGACCCTATCAGAAATATATATGTACCTCTTGATCAAACTGTCGAGGACTGTTCGTCAAGCTTCTATGGTTAAGTATCTTAATTGTTACTTCAGTGTCACGTAGATAACCTCTGTATATGCTGCCATAGCTTCCTTCCCCAATTTTCAAGGACTCATTAAAGTCCATAGTTGCCTTCAGCAAATCTAAGCAAGAGAAATCAGAGAGTTCAACAGGAACATCAACATGTGAGTAGGAGCTTGGTGTTCTAATACGATCAAGTTGTTCCCTCAAATTCTCAGCCTCTTTAAGAACATTATCCCTCTCCATCTCCAATTCGTCATGCTCAAATTTGTACATCTCCAACAATTCCACTACTGTGTGTAATTTCTCTTCTGTCACTTCATGGCAAATATTTGATTCTTCCATTAGCTTTTCAAGTGACAACTTATCAGCATTTGTCTTTCGCAGTTCAAGTGATGCTTTGAGCTGGTGCTTCTCCATAACTTCAATGCCTTCATATTCTTTAGCCAATTCTTCCTCTACTGCTTTCCTTAGTTTTATTTCTTCATTATACAATCTTTCGGCCGTTTTAGCCTGCCAAATTTACATTCACAAATTGATATCATTGCAGATAAATAACTAATGCAAATATCGTTTGACGATGATACGAGCTACAACACAGGTAGACTCCATCAATCGGATTCTTATCCAGTTAATACGACACAGGTATACTTAACTGAAAAAATCGACTTAGTTATATACGTGCTCTCCTAGTAAATGCACCTAAAATATTTCAGAACACTAAATAATAAAGCAACTGACTATTTGTGTTATAAGTTTATAGCATATCTAGTTTTTTACCTTAAAAATTGCATTGCTCAACGCGTCTTTTTCGGCTTTCAGGCGTCTCATTGATTCTTTAAAAGCAGCTTGGCGCAATTTTTCAGCCTCTATCATTTCACGCTCAAGTCGGTCATAAGGATGATCATTTATGCTACTTTCCTGCTTGAGCGGGACAACAAATTCATAAACTTAGAAGGTGTTCAGTATTCTACGCATATGTTTTAGTGTCCGACATTGAAAGATTAAAAGAAGTGGGCGTGGTTAGTTGACCATTCACCAATTGGCTTAAGCTTTTGGGTTGACATGGATGGCAAACTGGCAACTCACTTGAGAATGGTGAAACTCGAAGATAAAACCAAAACCATTAATCAAACAAAAATGACTCACTGATTCATTTCCCTTCATGAACACTGATGAGGACTGAGATACACACCCTACTGGCGCTGATCCTGATCTTGAATATGAACTGTCAAAGCTATCAGTGCTCCAGCGAGATGGAGGCAGATCAGAAGCCGCAGTTGGAATAATTGCTTCCCTATATCCATTTCAATGCCAAACTCAATCACCGAAGAACATGCGAATATGTAGACAAGTAATGTTTAGTTTGCACGATTTCAATTTCGACAGTGCACCTTTTATATTCTTATTCTTTGAAGTAGTACTAACTAGTAACTTCATACGATTTCAATCTTGAAAATGTACACATCTGCATATTCTATTTCCTTATTGCTGTTTGTATTCTATTAGTTACGTGGTGGTTGTTTGGCTGCCTTTGGAAAAACAGGATAATAGATTTTCCAATTCAATAGAATGGAGTAATAGGCTTAAAACTGTCTCTCCAAAATACAAATCGCTCTTAACTTTTTAACTTTGTTTTGCAAAACCAATTTTGAAATACTGCTAGAGTTGCTTAGTGCTCTTAAAAATGAGACTTTTCTTATAAGTTAATAGTATTACAACACAAGTTCAAATTTGTAATGTTGCAGCTTTAATTAGTTTATATACTCAAGAACCTCAATTCACCCTCTCTTGGATAATTGAGCTAAAAATCTATTCATCTAGTTTCGGTGTCAATACATTAAATCATTGTAGATACAGGGTCGATAAAGATTAAGACTGACAACTTTTACCTGGTGTGTATAAGAGAACCACTGCAAATAAACCAGATGTGACAGAAAGGGGGTGCATTATCCCTGACATAAGCGGCCTTTTGAGACTTTACTTCCATCATCTTCCTGTTTTCGTCACAAAAAATTCAATTCAGAAACAAATTCAATTCAGAAACTCCAGAACAAAGTTAAGCAAAAACCATAAATAAACCTGACAAATTTAAAATAACTGTGCAGCCACCTATGTAAGTACCATGAGTAATGCTGATCTGCTGCAGCCCCTATCACAAGTTTTTCAATATTGTGCTGTTCTATAAGTTGTATTATCCCCTTCTCAATAGAATCAGCCTCGATGTATAGTTTTTCTACGCGCACCTACAGTCACATTAAGAGAATAATCAGCTGAAGAGAGGAGAAGAAAGAGTTCAATTAACACGTCAAGGAAGTCACATCCGAAACCAATCAACAACAATCGGGAGAGGTAACAGTTAAATTTAAAAAGTGATAAGTTCAATCTCCTCTCACTGTCTCACACATGACAATATATATCATATGAATTGATCTTTTCAACAATTATTGCTGTACATGATGAATTCGTGTTTAATGAATAGACGGAGAAAAAAGGAGAGAGTTCACTTGATTAACAACTATATGAAGTTAGATCCCCAATTACCCACCAATTGGTAACAGCAGTGCGAAGCAACTACATTTATAAAGTGATTAATTATGTTCATCTCACATTTATCCAATGTAATACTACAGTAAGTTATTGTAAAAGTAGTCATTTTTAGTGCTCACATGATTTATAAGATTGATGTTCCTAAAAAAAATTTATAAGATTGATGAACAGGAGTACATGACAGTTCAACGGCAAAACTAGTTAAAAGAAGATAACAATACCCCAAACCTCCGAGAAATACGGAGATATTCATATGGGACAGCAAACATTTCTTCCCTTCCCTGTTCTCTGAAAGACTTGACTTCTTTTTCTGCCAATGTAATTGCAGCCATACGAGCGACTAATTAAATAAAATGTATGTTCACAATAATTTTCGAAGAACAAGTGCTTACTGAAGAAGCCATGACTAGCTTACACAAAGGGAGAATAACGGGTTTTTGAGCAGATGGTTCACAATAAGATGGAAGATTTTTATTTGAGTCTCAAAGATAAGACTTTAAAAATTCACTTACAGAGTATATCTTCACCCATGTGTCCTGTAGGACCATCTTACCCAATTTTTGCGTGGATGCAAAATATGAACTGATTATGACATAAAACAGAAGGCGTAAATGATATTATACCAGGGATGGATACTTTTTTGGCAGGTTGATGAACATGAATAAGGCACACTATCTTCCCTCCTGAGTTTTGCAAAGCCCATGTCAAGATAGACCTGCATTCGTTGACTTCCTTGCTCACCGCAACATAAAGCTTTTCTTCTACTTCCACACCTTCTGTTTGAAATTCCCCCATCTCTTTCCCCTTGCCAAAACTCATCGTTTGGGAGTTGAACTGATGGCGCAAAAAGGTGAAAACCTAGGCAAGACAGTATCACAATGAACATGCAACAACCTGACCCAGGGGAATCAGTAATGCAGGCAAAAAATGTCAAACTCTCTCATGACTGTGTCTACATAGAGAATAAACAAGAAAATATTTAAATAGGCCAACTATGGAAGATATTTTGTTGTTATTATGTTAAGTTGTGTGACTGTGTCACTGTATGCTTATTTGACATCTTCAAATTGATTTGTTCTTTTTTATGACATGAAATGCTAGGAGTCGACCGAGAAATAGCAGAACCTTTAACCCTAAGTTTGCAATGGTCTACCTTTGAACCTGTAAACCAAACAGTAGCTATATGCCTATATATATATATATATATATATATATATATATATATATATATATATATATATACAAACTTGATGGGACAGGGTTTGAGCAAGATGGCGCCATGTGGTATGAAATGATCATCATTCATCAGCTGATCATTTCATAAATCATACCCAAATTTCCTTCTTTTTATTAACTGTAAACTAATTCCGTGGTGCCGTACAAAGATGGAATCTTTCAGTTCGATCAATTTATCAATGCTCCAACCACACATCTCTCGAACAAAAAATTAGCATAAATAATATTATTGTTGAATTGCTCTCACTCGGACGTAATCCGTACAACTTGGTCTTGAGGAAAATTCCACATTAATTGAATAGATTAAATATGAACAAGAAACAAAAAAAGTAATTCGTATATGACCTGAAACTGAAATCTGAATTGAATGATCCAACTCACACTCGGTCCAACCTATGATGGACCAATATTGATCCATTCAAAATGGCTGGAAAATCCGCGCTAAATCAACAGGAAATGAATACTTCAATAAACCTGACCCAAATTGACCTGTGGATCTACCTAATAAACATGTTAGCTTGTGATCTTAGCTCCTCCTTGTCCCTTAACCATGGTCTTCACTATATTTAGCCTTTTTTCTATGTGGATACTGGGTATAACCACTCACCACTCTCATTCAATATCAAGCAAAAGAAGGAAAGCTAGTCCTGTAAGCTTGGTTTGTGCTAAGCAGTATTCAATTTTTGACATTGCAAATAGGCTACTGCCTGGAATTTGGTCTTATCATCTCACCACAAGTTTACAACTATACTTCTAGGTTATGGACGGAATTAAAGTAGAAACCGACAAAAACTTGAGGAAGTACCTTGGCAATTATCCTAAATTCACACCTCGAATACCGACTGTTTGCGGCTCCATCTGTTATCAAAATGACATTATCCTTAATTCCTTACATACAACTGAGAGAGGAGTTCCTAGATTCCATGTGTCTCATTACTGGATGTAGTAAGACTGTAAGAGTTATACCCCCTCATATCCACATCATAGTTTCCGCTTTCTTTTTTGAGAAAACTTGAATTAAAGTTCTCATTCCATTTTTGCTACACAAAAGGTCATCAATCTACCCGACTTGCACTTTTTTTTTACCCCAATTCACATTAAATGCCACTAAACTAACAAATTGGGAACTTTTAATACTCCGTGATTATAATCGCCAAACTATCACACTTGCACACCTTTTAGACTTCTCTATTGTATTCCTTAAAAAGCGATTTTATGGCATGAGAACTTTGGTAAGAACTGCAGGAAGTACTTTACTACGATAGATTACGTAAACAACATTACACATACATCAATTGAAGTGACATTACAAACGGAATTCCATCCAACGAATTCAAGCATAATTTTTGCTTTACATATTAAACTGCAAACAATTGCAGCGGCACCAATCATGTTATTTTCTAGTATCAATCAGAAAACTTTTCCTTAGGTAGCAGATATTACTTCAGCATTGCAGTTTTGCAGCATGCTAATCGGCTCATTGCATTACGAGCTTACACTATGACCATATAATAATGCAAATGCAGAAGACTAGTGCAGGAAATACGGGAGGAAGTGAACTTAGCCCTCAGTGTTTAGAAGATATTGATTGTACAACCGTAATTCAGGACCATGCCATTCTATAAACTTAAGGTAGGAAAGGGAAACACTGAGAACCTGGAGAGGAGGAAAACTGTAGAATTACCCACTTTGGTTATGTTGTAGCCACTCTTGAATTGCAGAGCGTAGAGCATGATTAGGGGTAAGCTCAAGGTTTGCAAGTGTCATATTAGTCATTGGTGAACTACCATGACCACTATCAAGCCAGCCTCTAATAGCCTCCAGCTCATATGTAAAGCCATCAGAAGCAATGTGCGGATCTTCCATTATCTCCTGCAAGTTCAGAATAAGGAATTACTACATTGCTAGATATAGATAGATA
>VHZZ01000274.1:236291-263800 GCA_009801015.1 Silene noctiflora
ACTTTGATTTGCCTTGGACAACGGGAAATGCATACCTCCATCTCCCTCAAACTTAAATTACTATTGAAACACAATAAAATGCATCTCTCACTTTCCCTCCCTTGTTTTTTCCCCCATCCAAACAAGGTATCAAGTGTTACCCAACGAGTCAACTAGAACAGAGAAAAGGGGGCAAAAAAACGAGCACTAACTAACCTGGGAAATGGGGCACATGAAATAATTTGGTGGTTGATTGTCAGAAGCAAGTCGAAGTATCGATAAGCTTTGGCATGAGGCTTTCATAGGTTCGAGAACCTTCCATACTTCAGATCTAAGGTCAGGACGGTTCTTCCTGATCCTGTCGCAGCACCTTACAGCCAAGTGAGCCAGCTGTTCAGCCTGTATAAAAGGCCAGTCCCCAGCAGAAGGATCCAGCATGCTATAGAGATTACGTTCAGACAAAGCCTTCTCCACTTCCTTGGCTATTCCCAATGCTGATTTTCCAGTTAATAGGCGTAATAACAAAATTCCAAATGAATAAACATCAGACTTAGGTGTAAGTTCTCCGGTTAAAAGAAACTCAGGGTCCATATACATAATTGTGCCCTTCGGTTCAGTATGGCAGATCAATGTAGTCTGATACATTGAGATTCTGCTATTCACCACACGGCAGATGCCAAAATCACTGAGCTTGCAGACACAATTGTCATCAAGTAGTACATTTGCGGGCTTTAAGTCGCCATGTATAATGCAGCCAGGTCGGCTCGAATGGAGAAAAATGAGGGCAGAACATAACTCTGTGACTATCCGAATTCTAGTCTGCCATGATAGTGGGAGAACATTATCCTTACAGCATAGTCGATCCTCGAGGCTTCCTCCAGGTAGATACTCGTAAACAAGAGCCGAAGAATCTGGACAGGCGCCAACGAGAGTGACCAAGTTTGGATGTCGCACTTTGCTTAAAACTTCAACCTACAAGGAAAGGCAATAGCTGATCAATCTGGTGACTTGCAAACCAAAGCGGAAGAAGAATATATGCACCGATATTTTATAAAGTTGGTCCTCCCCCTCCCACCTGGATGTATTGATGGTAGCTAGTAGGGGGTGGCTGTGTTTGCGATTTGATGGGTAGTGAACAAAGGTCTGTGAGCAGTGGTTGTTGAGCACCGAGGGTCGGTGCAGAGTGGTCGTTGGCATGAGGGTTGGTAGGACGCGGTCTTTGGCGGTTAAAATGGAATATCTAAACAAATGACCCACACAGAGTAAAACAAGTGCAAGAACGTGAAATTACATATTGTTCAGTGAGATAAAATCCAAATAGACGTACCTCTTGATCAAACTCTTGACGACCCTGTCTGCTATCAGGTTTAAGTATCTTTATTGCTACTTGAGTTTGACGTAGGAAGCCTTTGTATATGCTTCCATATCCCCCTTCCCCGATTTTCAAAGATTCATCGAAGTTTTGAGTCGCCTTTTCCAAATCTGAGGAAGAGAATACAGAGAAGTAAACAGGGACCTGTGACCTTGATGGTCCCTGATGAAGTTGTTTCCTCAGCTTGTCAACTTCTGTAACAGCATTATTCCTCTCCATCTTCAAATCTTCATGTTTATATTTGTACTTCTGCACTGACTGCTCTGCTGAAAATAATTTATCCTCCAATTCTGTCAGGGATTTATTTGATTTCACAATTAGCCTTTCAAGTGAAAACTTTTGACCCCGCGTCTTATGCAATTCATGTGAAGTTTTTTTCCAGTGATTCTTCATAACTTTGGCTTCTTCCTTGAGTTTAGACAGCTCGACCTCTTTTGCTTTCCTTAGTCTTAATTCCTGGTTATACAGTCTTTCAGCGTTTTCAGCCTGCCACAACGACATAGGAAGAGATGAATCAGAAAAAGTGGGTAATGACAAATATGTCTGGGATTTTCTTTTTGAAAAAAGAACAGATGCTTGTGTCATAATGTATGTTCTCAAAGCCCCGCTCTCAAAAAGACCAGAAAACAAATGAACTTGTGAAAAGTATGAGTTCAAATACTCTTCTACCTTACAAATGGCATCCCTCAGAGCCTCTTTCTCAGCTTTTTGGAGTCCAAGTGTTCCTTCAAAAGCAACTCGGCGTAAATTATCAGCCTGCAGATTGGGCAAACAAAGTTGTAAATTTGGAAGAATATTTGCATTGACAATACATTAGCTAAACATATGATAGTAGCTTTCACTCTTACAAGTGAGGCTAATCAAGCATTATAGGACAGTTGAATCGAAAACATTAGGCAAAGCTAGATGAGTGATGTTTCATACTTTTACCCACAATTGATATAAGTAAAGCAACTAACCACGAGTGATCAAATTTTAAAGAATAACTGAAACTCAAGAATGAAAAAAAAACAACCAAGAGGTGCTCACTGATTCAGTTTCAAACATCAACATCGACGAGGAATGAGAATCGTTGCTGGCAGTGCTCCAGCAAGGTGCGAACGGATCATAAGGCGCAATTTTGCAAGGACTTGACTCTGCTTTCCTACATCCAATCCAGAACCACTTTGGTTTTAGTCTCGATAATGTACATTTAGATCTAACCATGAAAACCGGCTTGGGCCACACCCATAAGAAGGAGAGAGCCCACTTCATAAGCCAAGAAAGTTTAAACCTAAAATCAATTAGTGATAGGAGAGTAACTCCTTGGACTTTGATACCATGTTAAATTCATAAAAAAGGGTCTAGGACTCTAGGCCACTTCATAAGTCTAAAAAGGTTTCATCCTAAAACCAATGTTTTTAATGACATGTTTGTCCCATATCTCGGGTTTAGGACTTCCAAATCCTACGTGGACACCGTTTCAACAAATAATTTTAATTTCTAAAGTTTCTAACCATAATGAAATTTTTATTTTTATTTTTTAGCATTATTTCAAAAAGAAGATTCCATGAAATATTTAAGAGTTTCTAAAGAGAAATAAAGAGATGTGTGCAACATTAACGCTTAAAATTCTCAAAAATCATACTATATGCTTCATAGACCCTTCCCTTCGATTTTACTTACGCCGTGTAATATTGTCTTTGCAGGGAAGGCTAGTATCTGCAGGTGTTGGGTAAATATCCCATACCCATACCCGTACGGCAGTACCCATATCCTTATGTGTCGTGTCAGACACGGATATAGCTCAAAAACTGAAGAGTTGAAGTAACATAGGATCAATGCAACTTACCCACTTACAATAGGTGGGTAGCATTACAAACAAATTGAAGTTGAAAATGACTTTCTTAGGATCAATGCAACTTTTGTCACAATTTTCAATTTGGATAATTTGAAACACACACTATGTTTTCACATGGGCAAGGTTTCGTATACGGTACACCCACCCTATTTACAAGTCATACAAATTTAGATGACTAATATCTACTGATTACTACTTCCTAGTCCCTCCATTCCATTTGATTCTATACGTTTGATTAAAATATATCTCACATATATTCCATAAACATATAGAATCAATATCAAATAGAATGGAGGAAGTACTATTTACTAACAAAGATTAAGACTGACAATTTTTACCTGGTGTGTATAAGATGACCATTGCAGACGAACCAGATGTGACAGAAAGGGGGTGAATTTTCCTCAACATAAATGGCCTTTTTAGACCTTACAGCCATTCTCCTGTTTTCATGACAAAGAATTCAACTCAGCTATGTGCATTTTCATAATAAAGTCAAAATCAAGCCTAAGCTAAATCAAAAATAGACCTATACAGTACACACTGCAGGTGAAATAAGTATGTGGCTTGTGTATGAAGTACCTTGAAAAATGCTCATCGGCTGCAGCTCCTATTACAAGTTTTTCAATGTTGTGCTGTTCTACAAGTTGTACTATACCCTTCTCAATAGAATCAGCCTCAAAGTATAGTTTTTCTATGAGCATCTACTCAAAATAAGAATTTAAAGTTGGATCAGGCATCAGCTCAACAAAGGTGACAAATTTAACTTAACTCAAGCACATTAAATCGGAAACCAATTGGCAATACTCAGGAGTCACTACATGGTGTATAAAGTGATTAATTCTGTCACATCTCACAAATGTGATATCATAAGGCTTGGGAGCTTTGCAACAATAGCCGGGACTCGGGAGGACTAATTGGTTTATATAAGAAGTCAGATTTATCTTTTCTCACATGCGATGATGTCATATAGGTTGAAGCATTTCAACAATAACGTTTTCAGGACGATTTAACAAACTAATTTAAAGAAGATAACATTACCCCAGATTTATGAAAAATATGGAGACATTCATCGAGGACAGCCGATATTTCTTCCCTTTCCTTCTCTCTGGAATACTGGACTTCTTTTTCTACAAATGTATTTGGAGGCATATAGCCATCTAAACAGAACGTAATTAAAAAAATCATCCAAGAACAAGAGCATACCAAACAAATCACAACAAGCCCAAACAAAGTGTAATACTGGCCCCATGGTAAGACTGTTTTACTACACTGGCTTTTTGGGTGAGTTTCAAACATAAAAATTTCAAATATAACGAAATTCTCAATCTTGTGCAGTGTAGAACTGTCTTATCCAAATATTTGTCTAGCCACTAAATATGAAGTCAAACAAAATAAGATGATACATACTTGCTGCGGGTATTTTCTTGGTAGTTTGTTGAACATGAATAATGCACACTTTTTTTCCTTCCGAGTTTTGCAAAGCCCATGTCAAGATAGACCAGTTTTCTTCGATTTCCTTGCTGATCGCAACATAGATCTTTTCCTCAACTATCACACCTTCTCTTTGGAAATTCCTCATGTCTTTTACCCTTCTAAAACTCATCGTTTGAAAGCTGAAATAATGACAAAATACATATAGTTGCCTTCACGACAAGGAAAACAAAATCTTCAGACTAATAAAATACGGAGTATGCGACAATAAATAAGTTTCGGTAAGATCATATCATAATACACATACAAGATGCAAAAGTATGACCAGGAGTAATCGTTAAAGCAGGCAAAACATGTCAACTTCTTTCATTTGGTGGATGTCAAATTTTTTTCTCATAATATTGTTCATATAGAGAATAGGCAAGAAAAAAGTCAAAATGTTGCATTTCTGAGAAATTTTGAGGAAACAGTCAATATGTAAGAGTTTGCCTACAAATGCGTAGACTGTTACTTTCCTCATTTAATGCCCCTGAAATGCAGAGATTCAGTCTCACTATGCAAGAGGTCCTGATGTTATTCCATAAATAGATTTGACATCTTCAAAACGATTTTTCTCAAGACGCGTAAACGTGTATATATAGATTTATAGTGGTAAACCTTTGAACCTTTCAACTGAACACACTACACCAGTCATATTCGAACTTGATGTAACAGGTTCAACACAGTAGGGCGTAGGCATGATGCCATTCCTCAACAGTAACATTATAAGAACAGCATTACTACAGTGCTTCAGTGTCTCTTGTGTATACTGCAGTAAGAGAAGTCAGATGTTAACATAAATTACGCCATAAAGTGCATTGATACTCATTTTTGTATGTACTCCGTAGTACAATCACCAAGGATTTTACGTACTTTTTCGTTTTCGGATTCTCTATTTTCTTCAGTTCCCGTGTCATTAACTTAAATTTAAGGTGCTTCAGACTCATCTGCAATGTTTAATGAAGCACCAAAAAAAACAGCAAATTTAGTGGATCACCAATTCACTATCATTAGTTAAATATGGCAAAAACAAACAAACTGGGTAGCACATTAGATGAAATGCATAAAGAACTGAAAGAAACAATAATAGAAGCAGTTATCAAGCCGTTGTCCCGGAATGATTTCAGGTTTACAGGTCGGATAACATTAGCGTCATATGGAATTGCTATTGTGATGCTAATAGAAGAAAAAATTGTTGAAAGTTTGCAACACAAGAAACTTTGTCTACAGGATACAAGAATTCACCAACAAAGACGCATGCAAAGCAAGATTAATAGAACAAAATATACCTTGAAAGGGGATTGTTGCTGCTTGGAAGAGGCCGAAAATGAACATGAAACACTTAGATATTAGCCCTCTTGATTTTTTACAACTCATTTCAGAAGTAATCTTCTTTCCTCCATCTCTTTCCCTACTGCTGCAGTGCTGCATATATATTGTTTCTTCCAACAATTTGACGTTTTCTTCTTGTATTCCACGTCTCTTGATCCCTATCTTTCTGACTAATGTAAGATTTAAAAAAAAACTAACTAAAAGAAATTCGGTTAAGAAGTAGATGGCAGAATAATATGGCCAATTAAATAACTACAGAAAATGACATACTGCCAAAAGCATAAAGAAATAGTATTGGAAGTGTTCAGGTAGACAATCTGATATTATGGCAAATACTGCAATTCATAATGAATGGTAAACATAGCATTTTTTAATTTAGAAAACAATTCAGTTCTTATACATATCCATGCCTCAGCCCCAAAGATCGAAGATGGCAAATCATATTTATTACGGAGTACTAGAGATAGGATGAAAAATACATAAGAGAGATACGAGTAGTATGTGAGGACAACTGATTATTCTGGATTTAATAAAAATTGTAATTACAATTTATCTGAATACCATTACACAGACATCAACTGAAGTAACTTGGCAGTCAGGAAACTCAGGACCAAGTCCAACAATGCAAGTACGACTTCTACCTTACAGTAACAATTTCACATCAGGACTCAATAGGAAAAAAATAAGAGATGATGAATGTTCACCCAATCCACTATTTATTCCGATTTTCCAGCAATTACTATTTACAAAAAGAATACAGTCTTCGTGTAGCATTACTTCTTTGGATAATTTCAGCTCTGCGTTTCTCAGCATGCTAATTGGCTCATGTTCATGCAGATCTCTAGAGTATAACAACTTGAGTTGAAATTGTACTGGAAGTATCAATGAGTATATGGAAGATTAGTGCAGGAAATGCTGCGGAAATCTGGCATGTGCACTTTTAATTACATATATATTCCACGACCATGCCATTCTATACACTAAATCAAGGCGAATATAAGGTAGAACAAAGACTTGTGAGTAAAGGCAGACAGGATACGGAAACAGTGTGAACCTGAAGTGGGAAAAAAACTGTAGTTCCCTGTTCTTTTAAAACCGATAAGGATCATCCGCTTCGATTATGTTGTAACCACTCTTGAATCGCGGAGCGGAGAGCACGGTTGGGGGTAAGGTTATGGTTTTCAAGTGTCACATTAGTCATAGGTGAACTATCATGACCACTATCTAGCCAGCCTCTAATAGCTTCGGCTTCATAAGTAAAGCCGTCAGAAGCAATGTGCGGATCCTCCATTATTTCCTGCATGTTCAGTAAAAGAATTATTTTTTACCCCCAATCATACACCTAAAAAACAGAAAAGGGCGTGAAAAGATGAGTTGTAGGTCCCAACTAACCTGAAAAATGGGGCAAATGAAATAATTTGGTGTTTGGTTGTCAGAAGCCAGTCGAACAATAGATGAGCTTTGGCATGAGGCTTTCATCGGTTCAAGAACTCTCCATACATCAGATTCAAGATCAGGACGGTTCTTTCTGTTCATATCACAACACCTCAAAGCCAAGTGAGCTAGCTGCTCGGCCTGGACAAAAGGCCAATCTCCAGCAGAAGAGTCCAACATGCGTTTGAGAGTACCGTTAGACAAAGCACACTTCACATCCTTAGCTATTCCCAAGGCTGATTTTCCAGTCAATAGGCATAACAATATTATCCCAAATGAATAAACATCAGACTGAGGTGTAAGTTCTCCAGTAGAAAGAAACTCCGGATCCATGTAAGCAAACGTGCCCTTCGGTTGTGTAGTGAAAAATAATGCATTATGATCCATTGAGGTTTCACCACCTGATACCAGACAGCACATGCCAAAATCGCTGAGCTTGCACACACAATTGCCATCAAGCAGTACATTTGAGGGTTTTAGGTCACCGTGTATACAACAACCAGGTCCGCTTGAATGGAGGAAAATGAGGGCAGAACATAACTCTGTCGCTATCCGAATTCTGGTCTGCCATGGTAGTGGGGGAGCATTATCCTTACAGATGAGTCGGTCCTCGAGGCTTCCTCCGGGTAGATACTCATAAACAAGAGCCCAAGATTCTGGACAGGCACCCACTAGAGTTACCAAGTTTGGATGCCGCAGCTTGCTTAGAGCATCAACCTACAAGGAATGAAATTTTAGGACTGAGTAGACGTGTCAAAACTCCATTGACTCAAATAGGATACCCGAATATGAACAGAAATCTGAATTAACTCGTCCAACTCATACTCATACCCGAATTTCGCAGGGCCTGATATAGGCCCAATCTGACATGATTAACCAGAAAATGACCTAGTCCAAAATGGCCCGAATTAACTCAAAAGGCTTGGATTAGGAATAACCTAACCATGAACCAATCCATAACCATCGACCAGCATATGGTAGGAAACTAACCCAAAACTATCCGTCCTGACCTGGACCTATCGTACACTCGGAGTCGATAATATTTCAGAGATTACCGACTTGAACCGACCTATACCCTGAATGACCCATTTGCCAGATCTAGGACCTAGGCGTAATATAGGGTTTGTCACCTCAAAACCAATAAACTTTCACAATGCTTTGACAAAAGTTTTGCAGAAGAGAAATTAGATGTGGGCCATGTGGCTCAGTATTGATGTTCAGGTACAGGGTGACTAGAGAATGGTCTAGTTATCTCCTACAATATGTCTCTACGTGAAAAATATACACCAGTGTCCAGTATTATGACTTAAAGGCAATTTTTTGATAATCTGTGACTGGGAAATATAGCTAACTAGTAAAGGGTTCCTTCAGAATAATGTGTCCACTGGAAATTAACAGGTGAGGTAACAACTCAAAGATACAAAAAGTGGAGTAAAATGAAACATAGTTTTGAATATCTACCTCTTGAGTAAACTCTCGAGGACCCTGCATGCTGTTAGCACTGAGTATCTTTATTGCTAATTCAGTGTGACGTAAGATTCCTTTATATATGCTTCCATAGCCTCCTTCCCCGATTTTCAAGGATGGATCAAAGTAATTAGTCGCCTTTTCCAAATCAGAGAAAGGAAAAGTAGAGAAGAAAATAGGGACGTGTGAGTCTGATGGTCCCTGATCGAGTTGTTTCCTCAATTTCTCAGCTTCTATAAGAGCATTATCCCTCTCTATCTGCAATTCTTCATGCTCATTCTTGTACTTTTGCAACAACTCCACTGCTGAGAATAATTTCTCCTCCAACTCTTCCATGGAATGTTTTGATTGCTCAATTAGCTTTTCAAGTGAAAACTTCTGATCCACGTTCTGGTGGAGTTCATGTGATACTTTAATCCAAAGGTTCTTCATATTTTCAAGTTCCTCTTTCCCTTTAGCCAACTCTTCTTCTGATGCTTTCCTTAATTTAACTTCCGTGTAAAACAATCTTTCAGCCGTTTCAGCCTGCCAGTTTTACAGCCATAAAGTTGAGGAGATAAAGCAGGAAAAAAGTAGGCAATAAGATATCATAACAGATATATGTTCCCATCATTAACACGGTTAAAAGTTTGCAAAAAACATGAAAGAGAACCAGAAAACTACTGTTATAACAAATTTTCTCAATCCCCATCCAGAAAAAAAACCAGAAAACAAGCTTACAAAGGTATGAAGATTTTCAATCTTTCTATTACCTTACGAATCGAATTCAAGGCTTCTTTCTCCGCTTTTTGACGTCTCATAGATTCTTCAAAAGCAACTCTCCGTGAATTTTCAGCATCTAACATGGCACGCTCAAGTTGATTATAAAGATGATCATTCATGCTGCTTTCCTGTTGGAACAACAAATTCACAAGCTTTGAAGGTTTTTTGAAAAGACAATAGATGTGCTAAACAAGCATGTCAAACAGTTTAGAGAATAATAGCTGTTTCTTAATCTAATAAGTTAGGTCATTGGCATATTAATGTCAGACTTCCAGGGTTCTGGCCGGTAAAACAACATAAAGGTTTGTGCATTTTTCCCATTACTGTGCTGTAGAGTTTAAAATATGTTAGCTCGTCTACAAATATATATTTTACTCATTTGAAGGGACCTCGTATAGATACGCCGCTGTAGTTAAGCATATCAAGCTTTATATGAAAATCCATACCAATACGCTCGGAGGTGAAGATCCCAAGAGCTTGTCCTGAGACTGATGCAAAGCCACCAATTCGGAACCAGTTTCTCTGGCATTGTCATGGACCAATGATCGATAGGGTGAACTAAAAACTGATTCACTTTCCACTGAACACGCTGATGACTGTGAAAAACTGACCCTTGAAGATTGGCCAAATCCAACAGAAGTACCTTCATCTCCGTCAAAATCAGAAAATCCAAATTTGGAAACTATATTTTGACTTGGACTTCTGGCATCAGGTTGATTATAATCCAAGGCTGATGACTGTGAAAAAGTGACACTTGAAGATCGGCCAAATTCAACAGAAGAACCTTCATCTCCGTCAAAATCAGAAAATCTAAATTTGGAAACTAAATCGTGACTTAGACTTCTGGCATCAGGTTGATTATTATCCAAGGAACTTGACGGTTTCTCTGCAATATGCAGAATTGGTTGCTTCACAGCTTCCCTGCGCCAAAGTAGTGTTGTGTTAAAAAGCATCAGTGAACTCACAAGGATCTAGGATAAAGAAAATGTAAATACAATGCCTATCTCATTGCTAATTTCTAATAGTGGCCCTTAAAAGTCAAAAGCCATATCAGCACTTCAGCAGGCTATGAAAAGTATTAGAACAAAGATGATCAAATATGTCTCAGAGCTTTTGGATTGCCTCACAAAATGTTAACTATCAGACATTTGTTCCAGATCAACTAATAAGCATTCTTATATGAATAAGGCGGGTAAAGCTGTTGTGGTGTTGTTTCTGGTTCCTAACATGATAAGAAGCTTTTCACTGACTGAGTACTAAAAAAAACTCCCTTAAATTTACAGCCTTCGGCCAATAATTTGAGCGTCGACAGGCACAGAGAAGCGAGATTTTTTTACCTCTTATAGGGCCCATTGAAACCCCCAAACTCTGGAGGAGATGTGATAATCGAGAGGCCAAATAAAATAAAATAAATAAATCAATCAAGTGGAACTCTTCCAATTTCCTATATGTAAGGTTGAGTTCAATGAAAACAAAGTAAGGATGATGTAGAGAGTAGTGCAGAGAACCTCAAATGGTCCCATTTCCTCAAAACAGGTGCTCACTCAAAGTACTGGAACAACAGTTGTTAAATGGTACTCCGTATTTTAGTACCAGTAAACCTAGGAAAATTTAACCAACTGAATAGATAATAGCAGCCCTCACTGTCACAAACTATGTTGCTCCAACTCTTCTGATTTTCCCACTTACAGTGTCCGACACTCGACACTTGGACAAGGGTATGACACTTGGACACCTCAAGTCCGACACTTGGACACACACCCGTGTCGGATACTTCTAAACGAGTCTGAGCAACATAGGTCACAAATGGCCCACATTTAGCATCCCAAATCTTAGGGCCACCAAATCGGCTCAGGACCCATCTAGCATACAATATGACAATACATATAAATGGCAAATCAACATGGTAACTGTAATAGTCCTGCATACCAAATTCACTAGTAGAAATGTGACACAAAGAGCAATTGTTAACCAATATAACCAAAATAGCTTCACGGTCACTTCAGGCGACCAAAAAAACATCATTTACTCCTTTCAAATAATGGGATTAAGCAAAGAAGTGAAGCGAAATTGAAAGACCATACCTCGTATAGATTAGATAGCCTTTGCACACAAACCAGATGTGACAATAATCAGGAGCATGATGGCGCACATAAATGGCCTTTTTTGACTTGGGTTCCGCCATTTTCCTTCAATACAAATAACAAGAAGAAAATGACAAGCCTTTAGTTCATTAGTAGCATATCTCATTAATAATATGAATAATAACCTAGAAAAAAAAAATACACATCTATATACTAAGATTATAAAATACAAAGAGCCATGATATCCTTTATACCAACCTCTTATATGTACGATCTGCAGCAGCACCCATGACAAGTTTCCCAATCCTTTGCTGAGATATGAGTTCTACTATTCCTTCTTCTATGGTGGAATCGACTTCTATATGTATTTCCTCAGCACGTGCCTGCAAAAATTGTTTCATCAACTTATGTTGGTATAAATAAAATGAAAAAACTGATGCGTCGTGACTTGCTAATATAACAGGGGAAAGAGATAATACCCCAACTTGAGCACAAATTTTAAGATAAGCATTCAGAACTGAGAGCATCTCTTGTTGTTCCTTTTCCCTAAATGCCTTCAATTCCTTCTCTCCCACTTTACTTGCTGGAAATTTCCCACCCACTGCAATTAGATAGCAATAAAGTAGAGTGAGGGCAATGACTCATACATAAAGATCCAGAATAAGGTAAGAAAGGATATTAGAAAATGAAAAGGAAGAAAAAACAGCTTATAATAAAACCTTCGGTAAAAGTACACTACAAGCAGTCGTAAGAAACAGATAGCATTGCTACAGACACCAATTAAGGCAAGGAAGGTGAAACATTAGGGTCATCAATCAACTAGTATTGGTCATTATAGGAAAGATCATGAAGCCAATTTAAGTTGCAATAGCCGAGTAAGCTAATGCAAATGAACAAACCAAAAATGGATAAGCTGATAGCCCCTGCCGCGCACCCCAAAACCATAAATCTCGTTCATTTTCATGTTATAAACAGGCAAGTTATCTCAATTTGTATGACGGACTGAGAACGGTATCACATTAAAGACTGTTTTCATATCAGGAAACTACCGAAAACCCTGTATGAATGAAGTCAGAAAGGACTCTTCATTCAAACAGCACTTAATAAAAACTAAGAAGTCGTTTATCTTGTTTTCTTGTTAAATGAGTTCTATGTATCTTTTGTGATAAGAACTGAACATCAGTACAGACGAGGAGTTGACTCGATAAACTCCATGGTTGACTTAAATATTACTAACTCTAGATGTAGACTAAAGTGAAAGGTGTCACTCTGGAATCTGCATCAAGTGAGAACCTAATACACACCACTTACCACTGAAAGCATAAGACTAAATACTTGTAAATGCCATGAAACTCATCAATCACATACGATCAAGGCATACAGAATTAGTTTTAAGCAATTACTAACTCTCTCATATAAAGACACAAACATTGAAACAAAACATTTCTATACCACTAACATATGCCTCAAAAACTCCCGTCTATGACGATTGACAAGGAAAGGGGGCCTATAATGAAAATTGCACCGGAAATTGAGTAATCATCATAATACTACACCACAATAACATTTGCCAACCAAAATTTGAATCATAAGTTCATAATACCACAGTATGAAGCAAAAACCCTATCTAAGTAGTGAAGGAGTAATTACTTGGCATGGGTATCATTTTGGCAGGCACATGAACATAAAGGATGCATATTTTCTTCCCTTTCGAGTTATGCAATGCCCATATAAGTGCTGACTTGCTCTCCTTAACCTCTTTCCCTACTGCCACATATATCTTGTCATCTACAATCACCTCATTTCCGGGTCTCCCCGTAATTTCCCCCCTTGATCCCATTCCCCTAAACTCCTCAATTTCTGGGTATCTCACCCTTCCTCCAATTTCACCCCTAACATCCACCATATAGCACACCCACAACCGATTTCAGTTACTCTAACAATAACAATAACAACACCAACAAACACTACTCGCAAAATAATCTAGGGTCGGCTAACATGAATCATACCCACAATCAATTTCAATTTCAGTTACTCGTAGCAATAATAACAACAACAAAGCCTTACTCACAAAATAATCTAGGGTCGGCTAACATGAATCATACCCGTATTAATCAGTACAAAACTATAAATATTTCCAAATCACCAAAACTGCAACTTTCTTCCTACTAAATTTTAAACTTGCAAATTAATTAACTTAATGACAATGATGATTTCTGCTAATTTGTGACACAATTAACTTGTTGTATACAATACAATGAACTGATGAAGTACAAACATGGGCAAATTAAAAAGATAAGAGTTAAATTCTTCATAATTTCAACAAAGATTCAACCAACATAAAATCAAAAAGATGGGTTTTTGAAAAAATGGGGCTTTATGCAAGAAAAAGCCAAAATAAATACAATTAAATAAACAATATTTCTGGGTAAAAGAGATAACTTGTCTTCATCACACAAACAAAATCAAAACACAACGAAGAAGATATCTTTAAATATTGTTAATCATTAAGAAATCAACATAGAATGTTCAACAATCAACAACAAATATAACTAGGAATAATTAATAAACAAATAAGGAATTACGTATATCATTGTAATATGTTTAAACAAGTCAATGCATCTACGACTTTTCTTCACTTTGTACATTTCGGTAGTGACTGCTGACTAGTCTAATTTACGTTGCTAGAGTTTGCTTCAACTTGTATCATCTTGCTTGCGACGGACCCTCTTTTATCGCGTTGAATTTTTCCCTAATTTTCAAATTTCGTTTCACCTGGGTTTGATTAACCGCCTTACAAGTCACAACTAGAGTAGTAGACCATGTAAATGGGTAAATCGGGTTCGTCTGGGTTTGACGGGGTTTGGGGAAGTTCGGGTTGTGTCGTTACGTTTTTAGATTATTTTCGTGTCTGTTATTAAGAAATTATTTCCGGAATATAAAATGGATAGTGTGTAAATAAATATTTGGTGTAAGCTCATTTGGTGGGTAAGTTCGGTTGTCAAGCTCAGGTTCCCAATTTAGGTAGAGGTGAGAGCTACATAGTAGCAAAGGGTAGAAAAGATACTAAACTACAAGAAGAAATTTTGCTACTCTAAAAAATTGTTTCTGGCTATGCCCCTGTTTAGATGTCGGGTCGAGTACCAATTGGATATTTGCGTCGTGTCATTCGGTCCGGTCAATTTTACTATTGGTAAGATAACCTGTTGGGAAATCATGTCCCCTACCGTGCCCAAGAAAAAAAGTTTTTGTGGAGAAGCATTGATACTTCTTGTTGGCCCCTGTTGCGCCGCTGCCCACGATTCACAATAGTACGACAATGTTTGCTTTGAGTTAAATCGAATTTACTCTTACCCAAATAGCGCCATTCTATTAAAGTTGGTAAACACTCATAAAAATGTTTTTCATCTTTACATTAGTGATTTAAACTTGGATTAGCATCCTAACATTAAAAAAAGTCACCTTAGGTGGGTTTGACTTTTGGTATGTTGAACTCTTATCCATCAACAATAATTGGGGAGTTGGGTGACTTGTGTTGATTTCTACGTTGTTAGAGTTAGCCTAATTTTACCTACAATAATATTAAGACGTCACTAGATGATAATGAGTCAGGCATAACAATCTCGGAAATAAAGTCAAACTTATAACACACCAATGACAAACATAAACAATTCAATTACGGAGAACTTAGTATTTTCATTGTTTTTTTCTTGTAAGAGATATATACACAATTAAACATCACACATGAAAGCTTCACATGATATTTCTTACACCTAATATGTTCATTTGAATGAATCGAATCATTTTATTACCATATGATTGTTAAATCACAAATACTGCTATGAGACGGTTTTACAACAAGACGACTTATAGTTCATCATATTTATGAACTACATTGATAGCAGAAGCTAGTTTCTCTCCTAACATTTGCAGGAGAAAAGCAGAGTTTCTGGTTTGGTTTTCGAGCAATGTTTTTTGCTCGACTGCACTTCGCAGCATCCCTAGGACACCGTTCTTCACAGACTCAAGTTCCGACTTCACCTTCTCTAACTCAGCGACATGACTCTTCATTTCAAGCTCATCGTTCTTCTTAGGCATCTCCCCAACATTCGCTTTCATCCATTCAAGCT
Organism: Silene noctiflora; assembly: GCA_009801015.1. Lineage (NCBI taxonomy): Eukaryota > Viridiplantae > Streptophyta > Magnoliopsida > Caryophyllales > Caryophyllaceae > Silene > Silene noctiflora. The sequence continues at coordinate 252,162 of VHZZ01000274.1, forward strand.
CGGCCCTCACATTAGCCAACTCTGTCTCGACTTCTTTTCTACGCATACACTCTTCAATGTACAATGTCTCTAGCCCTGAAGCCGCCGTTCCCTGGAATTAAACACTCGTGTTACTATAACAATTAAACACTTCTGAAACGCTGTAATGAAATGCTAGTGTATGAAATTCCATCACTAGCGTTTCATTACCAGAGTTTCAGTCATTCTTAACTTTGTGCACTAGTAATGAACACTAGTGATCAAATTGGAGAATGGCTGAAACTCGCTAGTAAAACAAAAGAAAACAAGCAATGACGGAGGAAATACATATGAGCTAACTGATTCACTTTGAATCATGAGATAGGGATGTGAAGATAGAGATTGACGGCCTGCATCAAACTCGTGTACTGAAGATGGTCTTGAAGCCGAATTATCAATGCTGTCAGTACTCCAACGAGGAGGAGCGGTTGGACTTATTCCTCCTCCGTCTCTTTCAATTGTTACAAGCGCATTTTCCACATGACTTGAATCTGCTGGTTTAACTCCTTTCCTATATCCAATAAATCAATGCCATTCTCAGATCAACCAACATAAATTCTTATATGAGACGGTTTACAATGATTTACTGTAAAGCCGTTTCAGCTACTAACTTCGAGATATTTACCTGGTGTATATAAGATAACCTTTGCAGATGAACCAAATATGACAGAAAGAGGGTGCATTATCCCTGACATATACCGCCTTTTTCGACCTTACATCCATCATCTTTCTGTGTTCATTACAAAAAACACAACACAGTATATGTTGCAGTTACTACTGTAAGCATCAGTTAGTCTCCCTTAAGACCGAGACAAGGTTTTGTAAAATGTATTGAAGTACCTTGAATAATGCTTATCTGCAGCAGAACCAATCACAAGGTTTTCAATATTGTGTTGTTCTAAAAGTTGTATGATCCCCTTCTCAATAGAATCGGCCTCAATGTATAATTTCTCGATGCTCACCTACGTTCAATCAGAAAGCAAAGTTAGATCATACGAGAAAAGAAGGAAAAAGAGTTCACTTCAGTAACAAAACGAGGTTACAATTCTCGAAACCAATTGACTATCATCGAGTGAACAATAATAATACCCCGGATTTTTGAGAAATACGGAGATATTCGTCGAGAACAGCTAACATTTCCTGCCTTTCTTTATCTCTGAAAGACTTGACTTCCTTTTCTCCCAATGCACTAGCAAGCATATATCCAACTACAAAAGCAACGACGACAACAACAATGACAAAGGCACGATACCAAAATGAGTTCGATATTTTCCTTTCTGTTGTAAAACCGTCTTATCCAAGTATACGCCAAACAACAAAACATAAAGTGAAACATACTAGGGGTGGGAATTTTCTTGGCAGGTTGATGAACATGAATAATGCAAACTTTTTTTCCTCCTGAATTTTGCAGGGCCCATGTTAAAATAGACCTGTTTTCTTTGACTTCCTTGCTAACTGCAACATACATCTTTTCTTCTGTTACCAAACTTTTTCTTTGAAACTCTTCCATCTCTTTACCCTTGCTAAAACTCATCGTCTCGAGTCTCGACGTTGAAATTATGAGTCGATAATAAAAGGAACGACGATAGGGCGTCACCAGGTAAGACTCTGTAACAAGACAAATTTGGTAAGAGGGAGTAAAAAAAAAATGTAATATGACGCAAATGATCAGTAAATGCAAAAGGTCAAATTCCTTCACATTATAGACGTCAAACTATTTCTTTCAATTGTGTTTATATAGAGCATAGAAAATAATAAGATAATCAAAATATTGGCATTTTCTAAGAAATTTAGAGTTCAATTCTTGGAAATAGTCCGTATGTCTACGGTCAATAATAAGTCTTGCTGAAGACGAGTAATAATTAAGACGAAATTGTAACCATTTTTAGATAACAAGTTACAAGAACAATTTTCTACGCTATAATAGTTTGTTATTAAAATGTTCACATTTAGTCGTTAAATTGACAACATTTAGCCCGTTTTCAGCTTGTGATGAAAAGTGTCCGTCTTTACCAGAATTGGTTGTCATTGAGTTGACTGGTACTTTGATTCTGAGACAGTGAGATACATGCTGATATGCTGATATAACGGAATATGCTCACATTAAATAATGTTCTAACTGCCAAAAACAGATTCAAATTTTAATATAATTATGAGTTTATGACTGAGTGTTACTTAAATTATTCATAGACACAAGAATATGTCATGGAAAGGAATTGTTTTTAGACGATACAAAGAGTGCATCCCTAGTCTTCCTTTTTAACATTTTGTCGGATATACACGATAGCCTATAAATCATTGAGTAGATAATACGACCAGTTGTATACAGATAAGATGGAAACTCTTTTATAAAGTTGCTTGAATGAGTTGGGACTTCTTCTATAGTAGGTACAATTGATGTTTAAAAATCTCCTTTTCAACGCATATTAATACTCATTTTACGTTTTTTTTTTTGCTCTACAACGCACTAATTAGCGATTTGAACTTCTATATGACCATTTATGTTGAATGAGTCCACGAAACTGCGTAAGAGTAGTCGTTCGTTCAAAAAGCGACTTCACTCTATTAACACCGCTACTTAAAGCTACGACTTTCTGCGAAATTTCATTACACAAATTAAAACATTCCGTCTTCTTTTCTTCGGCCTTAAAACAATTTTTTATATAGCAGACAAGGGAAGTTGGTCGAAAATGCTCCCGGAAAACCCTTGTGAGATCGCAGCCACGAGTGCACAACAATCGTATAAGACGCCAAGTGAAGACGTATTAGCCAAGCCTAAACTGAACTGATTCGAGTTTATATTATGAACCAAGTCCAGCCTCACATAATATCAACTACATTACCTATTCCCGCCTTCATAAAATCACTTTCGCATACAAAATCCCTTCGTCTTCCAACTGCTCCCCTTTTCTCATTTCTTACATCAATACTCTGTATAATTCACAATTCTAGCTTCAAAATTACTATTCGAATTTAATGAAGTTGAAGATTAACAAAGCCTGCGATCTCAATTCCATCTCCGTTCTGCCTCCTCACACCAGGTTTCAAATTTCTTATTTCGTTGATAATATCGCAATTCCTGTTATTATTATGTGTTTATCAACTATAATCTTGTTTTCGGCGATAATTTGAAGAAGATCGAGCTTAATGCCGCCGCAATCGCAACCGCAACCACGATCGCAACCTTCGCAACAGTCGTTCTCTCAAGGAATGTCGTCGCAACAGAATACGATGTTCTCGCAGATTTCGCAGAATTCTTTCGATGAATTTCTCACTGAAAATCAAGTAATTTTCAGCTCTTTCTTATAAATTAATTCATTACTCTCAATTTTTCGAGTGTTGTTTCTATTGTAAGGTATAATTTTGATCAATTTTGAATGAAGTGTGTTGCGAACTTAATTAATTAGGTAAAGCTGTGAATTGCTCGATTTAGTGATGCATTTGCTTTCGGCTTTGTTTATTAGTTGAGTTGCGAATTTTACGCAGTTTGAGTACTTGAAAGGCGGAGCTATTAATTGCTTGATTAGTGATCTCGTCGTCATAGAAGTGCGTAAATTTGATTTTCTATATATTAGTTCAGTTGTGTGTTTTGCGCTGTTATGATGCTTGAATAATGGATTTAACGCGGATGAATGGAATGAACCTGAAGATTTGACGTAGTATTTACTAGTTGAAGTGTTTTTGGTTTGTTTATTAGTTGAGTTGCGGATTTTGTCAGTTTGAGTACCTGAAAGGCGGTAATGTGAGTTGGCTAGGGGAAGCTGTTGATTGCTTGATCAATGAATCAGTGATCTGTTGTTGTAGAAGTGCGTAAATTTGATTTTGTATATACTAGTTCAAATGTGTGTTTTGCGCTGCGCAGTCATGATGCTTATGGATCATAATGCGGATAAATGGAATGAACCTGAAGATTTGACCTAGATTCATCGACCTAGAAAATGCTTGAATTTCAGTATGTGCTTGTGGAATAGTTGACGAAAGTTATTGTTAAATTATTTGACAAAAGTTGGACTATGCTGCTAGAATTTTGATGCGTACAATTGTTATCTGAATTTATTGGAGTTACAGGCTAGAAAGTGCATGCCCAAGGTTATCACTATTTGATGAACTAATAGGTAGAGGCTTAGTTTATTCGTGGAATAGTGATTTTTTTACAGTTGAACCCCGCTGAAATATGATGCAGCGATGAAATTCTGCAATGAATGTAATAGGCGATGAAAGTAATTATGCAAAACAGAAACTGTTACCCTTGCTTAATTCTGGTGAAAAGAACATAATAATTCTATGATTCGAGGAAAGTATTCTGTAATTATATTCTTTTACACGTTCAGGAAATGTATTTCTAAACTTCACTTATCACTTGTCAGTCTAAGACTCCTTGATGTTCGAAGAAAAACAAAGTTACGTGGCATGAATTCTTCAGGCTGCCAGGCCTATCCTTTCATGAGAATGAGTGTATTATTCCTCCTGCCATGGCCTAAAATTGGATATGACAATCTCTTTCAGACTGTTCTGCGTATAAGGAAACTTCATTTTATTGTATGGTCGACTATACTCCTGAATTTCTCAGTCTTACGTGCATAACAAGTTCTGGTTTCTCTAGTCCGAGAAAACTAGTCTTTGATTTGGTCAGAGTTTGGAGTATGTTTTCCCATTGTGTAGTTGATTGTTGAACAATGAAATTGTGTGCTTTCCACAGTTTCACAGATAAATAATACGGAGTGCCATTTTGCAGAGATTTAGCTCACAAGAGAAAGATAACTCGGTGAAAAGAATGTCTTGCCTTGCCCCCAGCTCTTATCCTCGTGAAGAAAGCCAGTTGCCGATATCCAGGTCGTCTGCAAATTTAACACGCAGATGGAGCTCTTCTTTACCAGAACAGAAATGTATGTTTACCCCTTCCTATTTTAAATGCAAGTCAGTATCAGTCTTACTTACGTTCTCATTGTTATCTCCACAAGCTTTTGGTGTATCTAATCTGAAGTTTGGCACAGAGTAGTAGTGTAATTCTTTCTTACACGTGTTTGTAAGTATGTAAATAGTTGGTTCTTTTGATGTGTGGATTTATATGATGTGTAGTAGTGTAATTCTTTCATTAGTGTGGTTGGAAGGATGTAAACTGTTGCCTCTTGCAGGTCAACTTAATGACGAACTTGAACATAAATTCGCAACAATGGAAACATTGGTCAGCAGGTTGGGCATGATCTTGGATTCTGTTCAGTCTGATGTCATGCAAGTCAATAAAGGAACAAAAGAGCTTTCACTTGCAGGTGAAAATTATTTAGCTTTCTATGTAATTCTGAATCATGATGTTATATTGTTAACTACTGAAAAGAAAAAAATCAATGGAGACTTGTCTAGTTGTCTGTCACTGTCTATCAGTCAGGTATATATCGTCGAAAGTACTTATTAAGTTCCTCACGCTAACAGTCTCGTTGGTATTTTGGTTCAATGGACAGTGTGATAATTCCATTGATCTATATTAAGAAGTTTGTATAGTCACCAATTCCTCAACTCTTGTTGCAGTGGAAGGTATTCGCCAGAAGTTAATTGCTCAGGATGATTCACTTCATCTGCTGGTACGTTTTTTGCTTATCTTTGAAGTACATGCATTTGAACAAAACTTTGTTTTAAGATGTTAATAACTATGACCAGAATCGAGGACAAGAAGAGATGAAAACTAGCCTGGATGTGGGATTGAGATCAGTTAGCAATCAATTGAGCAACATGTCCCAGAAGGACCAGATGCAAGATATTATGTCTACAGTTACGACTTTTCCGAACCAAATTCAGACTATTGTCCACAAACAGGCGGAAGAGCTTTCAAAATGGTTATCTGAAGACCTGCAGGCATGTCACCTACAAACCTCTACCCTCTTGGATCCTTCTATGACATCTTGCCTGAAATTTTATCTTTATGTCTTGGTTATTTCTCTTCTTTCGTACAAGTCATATTCTTATTAGTGATGTTAATCTGATCAATGTTTTGAAGTAGTTTATTCTTCATACTACAATTCAAGTGATACTCGTGTCGTTAACTCTTTCTGTGGACAGGCAATCTTTTGCAGCCTAAATACCTTAAATCAAAAGCATCTTCCCCTTGCTATCCTCCCTCCAAAGGTAGTTTTTTGCATTATTCATATGTGACTTGTACATTTCCGAGAACATTTGAAAATCCCTCTTCTGAACAACCAACGCTGCAGGTGACTGGTGCTGATTCTTCACAGCAGAAGCCACTCTTCAGAAGGTATCCAACTAAAAGTAGTTTCTTTGGCCTAAGTTTGCATTGCTTATTTGCTTGAGAGGAATTATTAAATTTATTGGAAGCGCAAAGTTTGAAGTAGTGTACTTCCTGGGTTAGTGCTTTCAAAACGGTTCATATGCCGTCTGTTGGATGACTAGTTGACATAGTTCCCTTTCTGGAATTTATCCATTGGATGTTCAGAGAAGCAATTTTAACTACACCTCAACCTGTTTCTCTTGTAGTGACTGTTATAATAATGGAAACTGCGTAAAAATAAAGTAAAAACTTGGTGAAGTTACTGCTTGAAAGCTGATGAGAATATCTTAATATGCACCATTGTACTGTACAAGGTTGCTACAAATCCCATAATGCATCAAATTTTCAGCCTATGTAGAACAATTTAGCAGTCTGCGTTTGTATTTGTCACGAAAGTCGTATCTTTTTCCTTTGTCTTTAACTGTTCTGTATCTAATAAATACAGTGAACCTCAACCCACGACGATATTTAATCATGAAAAGTTTGGTCCAAAGACTGAATTGGGAGGCTGGAAAACTGTTAAACCAGACCGACCTACTCAATCAAATAGACAAGGAAACTCCTGCAGAAATATGAAACAAAGAAGGTTTTCCCCACTGGTATGTATCAGGTGTTAAATCTTCATCTTGTTACTCAGTTAAGACAAATATTTTGTTGAACAACTTATGATTATAGCTTGAACATATTCCAAAGCCTGAGTGAAAATGGTAAATTGCAGGCTAGACCGCAGAAAGTGGTTGTCAGTTTGGACGATGACTCAGATGACGACTTCTCTTTCATTGTAGTCGAAAAGGAATTAGGTATGTTTCTATTTTATTGCTTCAAAATCTATTTTCATCCATTTACCCACATCCTTCTTCGCACTCAGTTAACTATAACTATACAGCTATACCACATACTCCGTATCTTGTAAATGCAGATAATTTTTTACTGGATGAAGAGGCTGAACAGATTCTCAAGAAAGCAAGAAGGAGAAAGAGGAAACAGACTTGTAAAAGAGTTTCTTAACTTAGATGACTGAAGGTATGATTTATAACGAGTTAAGGCTCGTAATACTATACCGAACAAAGATTTTACTGTAATTAGAGGCAAACACTATTTCCGCAAATCACATGACCTTCATTACATTCAATTTCACCTAGTCCATTAGTTATTGTTACCCCCCTTCCTTAACTGATCTACATTGCATTGATGCGGATAAATATTTTACCCTGTGGATGTCTCGTCTTATCAACTGTTTCTCCGTCCCTCCATATCCTTACTAGTTTGGCTACTGATGTCAATTACATTTCCATGACTTGCTCACAGACAGACGAAAAAACGAAGTACTCCATAGGAAACCTTACAGTCTTCCCATAATAATTATCATATACTTCGTAGAAAACTGTTTTAAGTAGTTTGTTTTCATAGCGATTTGAGTCTGATTTCGGATCTCAGCACGCTCTTTCTACAGCAGAGCAGGAAGAGGCAACAAAGTATGGGGGACAAACAATGTGGTACGGAATAACTTTTCATGTGTGGTAGGAGGGGAGACATATGACATATCCTTCACTTCAGCTGGACAAAAGGTCCTACCCAATGAAGGTAAAGGATGGGTAAACCATTAAAGTATTTTTGTGAAGCGCGGAACTAAATTTATTTTAAACTTTAATGCATAAATAAATGTCTGAATTAATAGTAAAATGTCCATTTCACAATTATGCCACATCCACTATTATGTTTGAATACTGATTCATATGTTCATTGTTTTTGTAATATTGACATCAAAATATTTTATGCCATCTTCGACTGAAATTATACCATTAATTAAATACATGCGAGAAATATTTTATTTAAATGGTATGATTTCATTGAATGGATGAAATAATAGTTTCAGGAAAATTCTTGTTTTGAGGCAGTGACTCGTGATTTTGATCCACTTAGTTGCCGGAACTTTAACATTTTCTCACTTAATGACTTGAGATTTGTGCATTTTCCTGTGCCGGGGGCAAACGCCCTACTAGCTCCTCTAACTCCACCAATGTGCCGCATTATATAAGTATCTAGTGCATGTATTCTAATTGTTTAATTTTAAATTAAGATAATTGTTAACTCGTCATAAGGATCATCATTAGCTGATAATGATATGTTATCGAGCCATAAAATTAGTCTTCTTGATGATGGTATCTCAATGACGATAATTCTTGTACGTTAAATTAGTAGTACACCGTAGTAGTCTCCTAGCTAGTGCGATGATATTTTTTTTGGTTAATGGTAGGAGTATGACAGCAAAATTGTCGTTTCTTATCACCATAAAAATTGACTATTCTTGTCCTATTACTCCTTAAGTGTTAAGTTAATTGTACTCAGATTATAAAATTCAAGATTTTCTTTTTTCCAAGTTATACATTACTTACTCCATATCTTGAATTTTTTTACGCAAATATTTTTATTTATTTAAAGACGGTCTTATACAAGAATTTGCGATTGATGTTGCTTTCACTCAGGTCGAACTCTATCTGATGTATACAATACGTTTATAAATTAATAATCTGGTAATTTCTTTTTTCGACCATAATTTGAAAGTTTGATTAGTTTATGTCGACTAATCCGTATGTTTTATGCCTTTTTTTTAATTACTGTGGTGGAAAAGGGTGAGAAATCATGATTCATGTGGAATTCTCTATAGCATCCAATGCCCAAAAGATCACAGTGGACCTGGTTTGGTTTCATGGGGGTTGAATAGTTATATTAAACAAAGGATAATAATTATGAGAAAATAATTATTATGAAAAACAATTTTTTAATTAAACAAAGTGTTTTCATGGTGAGTTCAATGTTATTAAAACTTATGAGGTTAACAATTTTTCTTAGAATGCCTTATAATCGAGTATCAACCAGTAAAGTCATTTCTTGCGCTGAATTTTTGACGTTTTTAAATGAAATATATGAAGTTAACGTGGCATTCTCAATTCTACATTTTAAAACCAATTTGCAGAAGTTAGGGCTATTGGTTTATTTGTTAATATAACGAAGAAAAAATTACATATTTATAAAAAAAATTACCGAGTCTTTTAGTATATTGAGGATTTTGTGTTGGTCCAATTTTTGGCCAACGTGCTTTGACATTTGAAGGTTGGAAAGTAGACAAATCACATTATAAGATAATACTCTAATATATATGAGTAATAAAAAAGATTAGGATTGAATTTAATTAATACAAAGTATTTTATTTAGCTAAACGAAGACGGCCAATGTACCATACCCAGTCAGAGGTGATTGTCGATAAGATTCCAACATCCAAACATGCCAATATCTTATAATATATGATGGTGATCAACAAAAATGCTCAAAGATTTCTCCTAATTAATTTCAGCTTATTTCAATTCAGTTTAGCTCTATTCGTTTCAGTTCAGCTCCATTAAATTTAATTCAGTTCAATTCAACATTTTCAGCCGAAAGGAACATGACCAAAGACGCGGAGACCGCGGGGGCGAAGCTAGGTTTAAATTCTACCTAACGCCAAAACATCAATTTTACCTATATTTCAAATCACATTAATTTTCTTTCAAAAAAAAAGTTAATGTGTATTATATTTTTCCCGAAAAACTCGCCCAGGTCGTCATGGCCTGGTCAGCCATTATCTCTGGCGAAGAGTAATCGTTTTCTATACTTAAAAACACGACATTTTTCTTTTACATACGTATTATATTTTCTTCTTTGTGGCATGCACTAAGTCTAAGTAAGTAAGTAGCTAGTAATAAGTAGTAGTAATACAATAAGAAATAGTATGTTATTAGACATCAAATCATGCATGCAACATGTTTGTATAAGACTATAACTAAATAATCATCTCAATTATCCACCAAATTAGTGTTTGATCACCATCTCAAATATTCGAATTGTTAAATCAACTTAAACTTTTTAGTTATTACGCAAAGGCAAATGCGAACGATATGGACATGATAAGATTGAATTGAAATGTTTGCAAATTAATGGTCAAAAAGTTGTAAATGATTTGTCGCTTCCTTTAGAAGCAAATTAAATTGTTTGTTTAATAACATTGGTTAATGGTTTTCGGAAAACTTTGCTATAATCAATACAGAATCTTGTTGAATGTTGATTATACTTTGATTTAATGTTTTACTCCCTCCGTCCCGGTCATTTGTTATCATTTGGTTTTGGCACAAAGATCGAGAAAAGAAGAGGGAGCCAATTATAAGTTGACAAGTGAATTAAATTGAATGTGAAAAATCAAATTACTCATCAAATGCAATCCAGACACCCAAAATGGAAAAGGATAACAAATGACCGGGACGGAGGGAGTAAATGTTAGCTAATTTAGCTGGTCTAGTTATGAGGTTAGAGTGGTATGTACTTATAATTTGGGTCTGTTAACATTATTATATTCGTGCTTGTAATAGTCTCACAATCTTCTATATACTAAAAGATTAACAAAACTCCAATTTTTCCCGATTAAGTTTTCCCCCATAATTATTCAGCTTCTAATAGAGGTCCTCACTCTCCTTAATTAGCTCATTATTATCCTCTTTATATTTACATGCTATAAATAAATAAAATTTTCTTGATATATTTCTTTACTCAAAAAATTATCAGTTAATGTTTAATTATTTATGCCTTTATTGGATGTAAATATGTAATCATATAATATCATTTTCTTTAAAAATAATGTTGACAAAATAGTATTCACAGAACACACAAATCTTATTCGGAGTAAAACTGTTGAATTTTCTATTTTACAACTCATCATATGAGACACAATAATAGTATAGTTTCTCATTAAATTTCAAAATGAATTAAATTACTGTAAATTAATTGTTAGAAACTCTAATATCTTCCTCTAAAAAAGCCATGCATTTACACGAGAACTATACTAATGTTTTATTAATATGAATTCTTCTTGTTCGTATTCGAAATCAAATAATTAAATAAAGAGTGTACATGAAAGAAAAATAACGTGAAAAGTTTTACAATTACTCACATTTTTCGAATTCATTAGAATAATGTGATCTCAATTCCAAATACACAAATATATCGATAATATTTAACAAGATTGTAAATCGTCTGAATAAAATGAAATGCAAATTATTATTTCAGACGGGTTGTTTTCCGTTTGAAATAAGACAGACAAAATGTTGCCATTTTTTAATAAAATATAACCATTTAATGACAAAATGTTATAACTTGAGTTATCACTTTTTATCCGCAAATAGGATTATACATCAAGTTGTATATAAGCATTATATAACCAAGGTATAAGAATCCGAGCTTATATGTATTTTTTCTGAGCTAATGCAAAATTCATATTTTTAATGTGTAAATGGATGAGATCAGATACTTT
>VHZZ01000275.1:20043-34836 GCA_009801015.1 Silene noctiflora
CTATATTGTTTTTCGTTTATGACCTTAAATCGCAGGATAAATTTACGTTATAGTCCTTAAATTTTAGGGTTTTATACGGATATTACCCTTCACCCCTTACTCAAGTTTAGAGCCAATTCACGGGTCTCAAAATCCATGCCATCGAGCACGAGATAACCTAAGTAATCCCTGTCAAGGATGAATCCAAGGGAGATGAGACCATTGAGAAAGTAGTAGAACTGGTCAAGATAGTCATGAAAAGGCTCATCTTTGAGTTGTGGAAATCGGAATCCTTCATTTATTATGAACGGCCAATGTGAAGCTTCATTACCTACAAAAATAGGCATTAAAATTACAAGGAAACTGTGAAAGCGGTCTCAAGGAACAAGTGTTCCTCAAGACAAATAAAAAAAGATAGGAACCAACAATTCAATAATGCAACAAAACCGTTTCCCTGGCAACGGCGCCAAAATTTGACAAGGCGGTCGCACACCTAGCAAAGATAATTACCCTAGACTTCGCAACAAATGAATGTAGTAAGGTACGGGTCGAACCACAGAAAAATGGGAGTCAAGGTTATATTTTTCGTTTTGGTTGGTGAAATATAATGTAAATTAAAAACAATGAAAATAAAAATTATTAATTAAAAAATATGATTAAAGGAGTCAAGGGGTGTCCGGTCACTCATGCATAGTAAAATTATTCATGTTATGTTAGAAATGCATAAAAAAGATAAATGTCTAGGTTTATGGACAACCACCTGTCGATATTATTGTCGACCTTAGATCGGGTTTTAATGAACTCTTGCTATGGCTAGATCGGTCTACTACAACAAGCTTAGTCTAAAACAAATCCGTGCCTCTCGACTTATAGAATGCATTAACACATTTAATCAAAGTTTGTGATCAATAAACTAAGATTAATAAATACAAAACAAGCATGTGTAGAAACAATTATGCAATATTATAGCATTCTAATCTAACATGATAAAATAATAACTAATGCATGGCTCCCCTAATCCCTAGACAAAATAAAACTACTCACTCATGATGCAAATGACAATAACTAAAAATGATGAATTAAAAAAAGACATGATGATGGAGATATAATAACTAGAGACGAATTAGGAAAAGTAATTGTAAACTAAGCTAATTGACATAAAAAAAAATGAGATACAAATAATAAATGCTAATGGTGATAATGTAATAGAAATATGTTGATGATTACTAAATGTAAATTGCATAAATATAAAGTAAATTACTAAATGAAATATAAATAACTAATAACTAAAATGTAACTAAACAATAATAAGAAAATGTGATAACTAACAATGGAAATAACAATGTAAAAACTAAAATGAAATGATTACCGGACTGATGATTGCAACTTGAGAAGAACAACAATGTAGAACCAAAGAAACTTATATTAAAATTGTAATTAGAACTAAATGATTTAATACAAAATTTAATGTAAACTAATTTCTCAACTAAGGAGAAAACTAAGAGAAAATGATAAAAGAGTGATAAAGAATGATTCTAAGTGATCAGATGCTCCTAGAAGTCGGGGCTAAGCCCTCCTTATATAGTAGTTCTAATACGAAACGTAAAGAATCCAAATGAATCCAAGACAAGGTCTCCCCGATCGGGGACAGGCCACCCCGATCGGGGTCGCATGATTTCCGGTTTATGGTTTTCAATGCTTTATTTAATGCTCGGGAAATCCTAAGTTTAGCCTTAATGCTCTTTTAAGCGTCCGTCTAATTGCATTTTGTGGAATCATTTGTGGAACCCTAAGCTAGCATCTCCACATAATTACTTGGACTTCACTCTTTGGGCTTCATTTCTCATTTGTTTACATTTGCCATTTGATGATGGTTGACTTGTATTTGGGCCATTACTTCCACATTTCATCATCAATCCACTTTATTTTGCTTGCATGATCCATCATAACTTCCAGTTTGCCTCGTGAGCTTGATTCTTGCACATTTGATGGGAAATAGCTATTAAAAGCTACATTTCCTACAAAATATACTAAACACAAGAACGATATTTAGAACACGAGATTAGCTCAATAAAAAACTAATAATATTCCAATAAACATGCAAAACCGAGCTAAATAAGGGGGATAAATCATATAAATATTAGACACATCACCTCACGGCCAGCGTCCGTCACACCCACCTACACAAACAATTCTCAGGTCCACGGTAAACCCGAATGCCAATCGTGCGTGGCCTACCAATAATCTCAGGACTACGGACCTTAAATACCCCGTGCCTGGCTTATCCATCTCAGGACCACAACCGCAGTTGTGCCATGCCTATCTGAATTGCAACACATGCCATAAAAATAACCTTCACACCGATCATTGAATAAGACATTATAAACAGCAAACCCAACAGTTATATATTAACTTACTAATTCAAGACAATATAATAAAAGACAGATATCCTCAGTAACCATCCAAACAAGACCGTCTTAAAACAACACAAACATCTTATAATCATGCCAATACAATTAATCATGCCAATTAACAAATATAATATGCTAGGACAACAAAGTTGAGTAGTTTCCTACCTTTAAAGCAACTTCCTCAACAAGACAATTAAAATTACTCCTCTTGAAAGTCTTCTCCTAAATTACACAATAATCATATAATTACTACCAATCTTACAATATAATTCAATATGTAAACTACCCATACAGAAACCCCCATCAACCACCTAATACACGGCCAAACCGACTACCCACAAACACCGTGGCCACGGTGGTCAAACCTGGCGGTCAAGGTCAGACTCGTGGTGGTCAACCTACGATCAATGTCCTTGATCAACGGTCTTGGGGTTAACGGTGTTAAAATCGTGAACAATCAATTGTAAGACACTTTTATGAAAAACATACCTTTAGAAACCCTCCTTAAATCTCCCTCTCTAGTTTTTTTGTGAGTTTTGTGAAGCAAATGGAAATAAGGCGGTAGGGTAGTGGGGTATTTATATAAGTGGATGTATTAGTTAGGAAATATCTAGGAAGGTTCATTTTATTTAAGGGTTATTTCATGAGGATAATCCATCTTACTTCCCCTCTTCTCATATTAATTTATCCTCGTGTTTAACTTAGAATAATCTCATCTTTGATGTCATTTAACTTGTAGTAGACCAATAGAACAGTTACCTAGACAATCGGTTTCCCTTGTGTGTAAACCTAATTAACCTTTCAACTCCCTTCATTTTATTCATATAACAAAACCCTAATTTTATTTCCCCAAAATTCTCACCAACTCCAGCACCACACACTTCCTCCACCGACTACAACATCCACTACCGACAACACCCACCACCCACAACACCCATCACCGACAACAACACCAACCATACACACCCTCTACCCGACAACACTGATGCCTTACTACCTCTTTTCTCTTCTTCGTCTCTCTTTTTTGTTCTTCTTCCAAAATCTGCCCAGAAATCCCCCCAAATTAAAAATAAACACAAAACCCAAACATCCCAAATAGTTCTTCTTCCTGAATATGTAACTTGCCCTAAACTAATTTCAATATTAATCAAAGCACAAAAATTAATCAAACACTATACTCCCAAATTGAAGCAAAAACCTAGAAAACCTACTATTTTCGAGATCATGTATTGGTGTTGATCATGTATTGGTCTATGATCAATAATTGAGTAGTAAATTAGGGTTTGTGTAAAGATAATAATACTGAATTGGGGAACACGGTGATTGTAAAGAAAGAGGATGGACCGGGACGATGGTTTGGTTGGAGGATTATTGTGATGGTATATTAGGGGAACGATAATGTTTGGTTTGGTAAGTGAAGACAATGAGGAAGGTAAGTGATGGCGGTGATTTTGGGTTGGTGATTTTGAGTTTGATAGAGAAAGGAGAGTAATAGGGTGGGGTTGATAATAATTGAGTAGTAAATTGAGTAGAAAGAGGATAATACACGGTGTATTGCTTTGTGATCAGATGATGATGATGATGATGATGATAAAAGAATTATTTGGAAAAATGAAGAACTAGGAGAGAATGAAGAATGAAGAAATAATAGGGAAAGAAAATATAAAAACCAGGAATTAAAAAAAAAATACTTGTTGAGAAACCGGTCACCAGAGGTAAATAATGGCCCGAGTCTACTACAAGTTAAATGACATCAAAGATGAGATTATTCTCAGTTAAACACGAGGATAGATTAATATGAGAAGAGGGGTCATATGATGGATTATTCCATGAAATAATCATTTATTTAATTATTATTATTATTCTTATTTACTAACATGTGAATATACCTCCCTTAGATAACAACTCCCTTCTTCCTTGCACTATACTCGACTCGTCCGTCCTCCACTCTTTTATTTGTTTATTTGTTTATTTTTTTTCCTTTCCGTCTTACAATTAATCTAATAAATTTAATAAAATACATTTTATGAAAAAATACATTTAACCGTTGACTTTCCCTTTACCTTAACTAAAAATATGAGGTATTACAATTTCAATCTGATATCCCGCTCCGTACTCTGCTTCTTGAACTTATGAAGGGAGATTCTCATAATGTGAATAATCTTTATAATTTGCCTACGTATCATGTTCATCTTCCACTGTCATGTTAGCTAGTATAGTACATGTCGTTATTACCTTAATCAACATGGACTATTTTCATGTTAAAGATGGTTTTGAATAACTGTGAATCGAACCTTAAATACTCCAAAAGAACGCTCCACATCCTTCCTGGTTACCTCTTGTCTTTCAACAAACAAATTATCCTTAGGGTATATATCGTCGAACATGTGCCACACTGTTGACCATTAACTATATAATTAACCCGATGAGCTCGCCCATTTAATACTTCATCAAAAACAGGTGACCGTTGAAACACATTTATATCATTGCACGATCCAAGTACTCCAAAAAAATAAATGTCATATTCATAAATCTTGTGACACAACTGCTTCCAATATCATAGAACCTTCTCCACTTCGTCCTTGAAACTAGCCTCTCCAAGCCTTAGGACAATTTTTTCACTTCCAGTGCATGCAGTCGATACTTCCTAACATGCCTGGGAATCCTCCATACACTCCAACTTGTAGAAGCCTTTGAATATTCCGAATTGTTGGATTCCTTAGATACTCATTCCCGAATTCATGAATAACAACTTTAAGAAATCTAGAAAGAATCTTCCTTGCTATTGATTCTCCAAGCCTTAAGTACTCGTCCACTCTATCAGCCGCCTCTCTATATGCTAAGAGACGAAGTGCTGCTATGCATTTAATTAATGGTGATACACTCAACCTACCTGCGTCATAAGGTTTGTGTTAAAAATGTCTATCATAAGCTCCTACACCCTCTACAACACGCATGAACAAAGGTTTGCGCGTTCGAAACCTAAGTCTAAACATTTATGGAGGGTAAACTTAGTTTCAGAGAAATAATCGTTAAAGGGACGGTAATGGCCCTCTTCTCGGTTTCTATGAATATATGTTCTTTATTTATTATTTAACATATAATTTACTAATATAAGTGGTACTCCATCTGCCCTAGTGATATGTTTACACTTCTTTTGTTTTGTGTGGGGGGAATAAAGGAAGTGTAAACATATCACTGGGACCGAGACAGTATAACATTATTTTCCATATAATTTACCATATACATGATTTCTTCGTTTGTTGCAGCTCTTTTTTGCCTTCGCCCTCCTGCCTAGCATTCTTTTCTTAAGAGGTTGATAATGAGGAAGAACATAATGGTGGTGAGCCTGAAGGAGAAAGAGGGTAAGAACTTGAGGTCCACATTTTTTTGGTTAAATATGAGAATAGTTTAGAGTTATTTGAGTGATTTATGTGATAGTGAATGTGAGTGCTTTATATAAAGGCAATTAATGAGGATAAGATAAGGTTTTATGTTGATAGTGTAAGATTTTCTTTTATTTATGTGGATAATGTATGATTTTATGTGGATAAGAGATAAGATAAGATAAGATTTTATGTGGATAAAGAGTTATATTTCTAGATTTTTATTTTATAATATAAAATGTAATTATCATACAAGTACATAAAATTTTTAATATATTACATTACAAGATAGTATCTTACACAATAGAAATACGTTACTTTATTATAAAAGTGAATAATATAAACTAAAGTAGTACGAAATACATTACTTTCTAATAAAAGTGCATAATATAAATTAAAATAGTACGAAATACATTACTTTCTATAAAATTGAACGAAATACAATAATAGTTCTCTTATGAGTCATCTCTTCTATTTTCTAAGTTAAAGACGAATAATCAATTAGTTTGTTAAGTATTGACAAATTAACCTTCTTATTTTTGACCCTTACTTTCTCTGCATATATGACGGCCTCCTTGCCTCATTATTTTTATCACCAGTAATATTAAAATATTTTCACAACGTTACTGAAATGACTCACCTCTTTGATAACAGTTTTCATCTCACCCCTACCACCTTAACTGCATCTCTACCAATTGGACGAGTATTAGATGAACTTCCATCTTCTATAGATCTATCTCGAGAGAACCCTCAATCATTAAGCATAGCTCTTTTACCATTACTACCGGTTTCGTGTGTAGAGACATTTGTAAGAGTGGTTGGATCTTCTTGTTGAGCTCTCTTCCCCAGATTGGCGAAATATGAAGCAATGTGTTCTTCCCATTTTTTATACTTTGTAAACATGCGCCAAGCATGTTCATTGTTTATTTTTCCTTATTTAGCTTATGAGCCATTTTAATGACATTATCTTCTGACATACCACTTGACCTCTTTCGATTAGCTACCGTAAAACAATCACCTCATGTCATGACGGCTTTGCATATACGACACATTCTGCAACTAAGAGAATTACCATTCTTCTGTCTAAGGTTATGTGGACTGGCAAGACGAGGATCTTTATACAAAGATTCCTCTTTCACCCAAAGTGGCTCTTTTGGTTAGTGCCAACAATACTATCTTTATAGACTCTCATAAATGACGAAATCAAAGCTCTATCCTCTACCTGAGTAAAATGTATAGTATGACTCAATGTCTGCTCATTGTTATTATCGTCATCTAATTCTTCAATTTGAACATTACTTTGAGGAGTATTTTGGTAATTTAGAGGTGTTTGAGAAGGAAATGGGAGAAATTATTTTCTTGTGATGAAAATTTTTGACTCAAAGGTGAAATATTAATATTTTGTCGATATGGTGACACTAGCGGTGGAGGATTAGAATAAGTTTGTTGAAATGGATTAATATTACATTGTCGAGAGGGATGTTGATTTTAAGGGGGATATGAAATTTGTGTGGGTGACGTACTTTGTCGGAGACCGGATTTTGTGGGGTAATGAATTTTGTGGTATAATACTACTATGGGTTTGTTGAAATCCATACCACAATTCTAATATTCTACGATCGGGAATTTCGTAATAAGGTGGTCTTGGATTATTTGGATCCATAAAATTGATAAATATGAGAGAATAATAAGTATATGTAAATTAGAAAATATAATAAAGATAAGTAAGAAGAATAGAATGAGAAATTGTAAAGAAATTTAACAACTATTTATAGCAAAATGGACATTGAAAAAAATATGACCAGAATAAAAAACTAGTCGTTTGCTAGCCATTGCGATTAAAAATTGGCCGTTGTCATTGTTTGTTAAACTGTGATGAGAGAAACAAATCTAAACATACACATTGAGAGTGGTGACTTTTGCACTAAAATAATATAAGATTCAAACATGCCCCATTTTTGTCCATCTATTTCTTTTTCTCTGTACCGATGACCATCACCATCAATTTTAAGAGCGATGATGGATGCTATCTAAATAAACCATCACTTTTGTCATTTTCCTAAAGTGATGACCAATGTGGATGGTCTTATCATCTTCCTTACAGAAGCATTTGTATTCCACTTCAAGACCTCAATTCTCTCGCATTAATAGTTGGATCACCTTCTCATGCTAAATGGCTTGCATAAAGGATTGGTTTCCACTCGTTCTCTCCCTACCTTCCTCTATCTCACCATCTCCCTCTCTCTCACCCTCTTCCCTTCCTCTCAATCTGAACAAACTAAACACATAGTCTATTTCCCTCTCTCGTTACCCCCTCTCCACAAACTAATCAAAACCAAGAACAACCTCTCCTTCCCCCCTTACATATGATCTCATGATGATGTGATAGGTACGCAAATATTCTCATACCAGCAAAAATCACACATGTGAATAAAGACAACTAAAACAAAACAAAACATAGAACAAAACAGAGACAATCAGAACAAAACAAACCAGTTTAATGCCAACAAATTAATGAATATTCTATTAAACTTTCACCAAGACTGCATATCCAACCCATTCCCACCTTCTCATATAACACGTCACTTCACTCAAACACCTTATTTCAGTCTAGAAATCGTTCAGCACTTAGAGCATGCAAATACTTTTACTCATTAAAAAATAGTTGTTTAGTTGACTCCCTCATTAAATATACCTTTATCTCATCAGTAGAATTATTTGCCTCCCTCATTTTCCCAACAACCATGATCGCCCTATATTCGCCTTCCTAAAAATAACCTTATTTCTCTTCTCCCAAATAGTCTATTAATAAATGTCGCCTATAAATTCTCATGAACAAAGTGAAACTCGTCTACCGTTAGTTAAATGCATTGTTGCCCTCACTCTTAAAGAATTTGACAAACTTCTAACTCATTAAATTAATCACAACTGAAAACATTTTGTCAGAAAAATGCTATTGTAGTATTGTCCCTAATTTTATGAAACCCAAACCTCATTATCACACTCTCTACTCCTCTTACAAATAATAATAATGAAAACAAAGAATAGCCCAAATGATGAAATAATAAACTTATCAGTTGTTTTTTATAAAAAAAATGCAAAGAAATGACGCCAAAGATGTAATACCCGGATATTGTGTGACTCGTACGAGAACCTCGAGATGCGTGAAAGGACCACAAGGGACTACTCGAAAATAAAGTATAGACATACACTACACCAAGTAAGACTTAGACTAGACTTAATAAAGCTTCAGTGGACCAAGTAGAGCCTTCAGTGGATCGTGTGGCTGGCACTCGGCCGAGTACGGGCAGTATTGACCGAGTGAGTAGTACTTAGCCGAGTATATTGGTACTCGATCGAGCGAGGGGCACTCGACCGAGTGAACTCGGCACTCGGCCAAGTGTAGCTGTACAGTACCCAATAAAGCCTAATCTCGGGACCTATCCTAATTCATTTCATTCTTCTTCCTTATCTCTCCAAATCTCTCCCTTCTCTCTAAAAGCCTCACAAACACTTTCCTATGGGATTCAAGTTTTTATTAGAGGATTGTTCACCTTATTCATCCTTCCTTTCACCTAGTAAGTTGAGATCTACCCTTTTATTTCTTATGAACCCTAATATTGGGGGGTTTTGTTATGGGTAATTAGTTAGTAATTAGTATGTGTAATATGGATAATTAGTGGGTAATAATAAGGGGTTTTGTATTGTATAATAGTGTAGGATGTATTGCGATAGTTCTTACATGGTTTGTATAAGATGAGACGGTTTCATGAGACTGGATTGTGTCTGATTCGAGTAGCTTATGGAGATTGCTAAAAGGTAGGTTAATCCTACTCGATTTTGATAATGTAAATGTGTGTTTTTATGCATTTGTTATTTAGAATTCATGATAGGATTAGTATTGCATTCACCATGGAAATTGAGAATGAAAATGAGATTTATGTGTGTCGGAGATGTATTATAACATGATGTTGATTTTTAACGACTCGAGAGTCGGAATGATTGAGGAATGATTGTATTCACAGCATGTTTGGGGAACTTCGTCTAAGGAGTCATTTCTTTGGCATATTGCATTTCATGTTGTGCATATATGTTCACTATTTATGTTGGTGATTGTTGGAGGAGTTGTAGAGGTGAGGCTTGTTGTTATGGAGATATAACGCGGTTGAGAGACTGTCTTACGCTATGGTCGCCTCATGGAACTTCCCACTCCAAGAGGGATGTGCACATTAATGGCTTGAGTTATAGAGGGACACGTGTGGTTAAGACACGTCGTCTGGCAGGGGTCCAGTTAATGCCCGGGCTCGGTACCACGGGTTTTTCTCGAGTACCTTTTTACAGAGTATGGTCTAGCTGTTTTGGTGGGCGGTGTTGCGGTGCTGTCACCGGGTTGTGGGTGTCGTGGATACGTTCCTGGCACCGGTGTGTTGGTTGCAGAGTTTTGATGTTTAGAGACTTATCACCGTGCATTCATCTTGCATTTCATATTCCTCTCTAGTGTCTTTGTATGACTGTTTATATTATCGATACTGACCGCGTGTTGGATGTGTTAATTGTCACGTATTTCCGGGGTGGCATGTGTCGATCCATATGATATTTCTGATCATATGGGGAGTAGTTTGTTTACAGGTTTTGTTTGGTATCACGCGGGAGATGGGATGAGTTACGAGCCTTGGTATCGAGTTACATAGATGACGTAGTTGATAGATGAGTTGTATAATGTATAATTCACTTGTGTTATTCTTTTATCATGTATGTAACCAACTAAACTTGTCAGATATATTAAATGTTTTTATTCGTAATTCTGATTTCACTGCCTCGGGAAACTGAGATGGTGACATCTCCCGATTAGCTTGGCCGGGTAAGAAGAGGGTGTTATAAAGTGGTATCAGAGATGGTGACATCTCTCGATTACCTTGGCCGGGTAAGAAAGGGTGTTACAAAGTAGTATCAGAGATGGTGACATCTTTCATCCCGTCATTTATATTAAATAATCGTTCTCTTTTATTTTTCCCCAATTTGAATTTTACTTAAGATTTACACTAATTTGTTCAAGTTTTATCAATTGTTTGCATGTTTTTACTTAATTCATGCTAGTAATTATTCTTTAATATCATTGTTGTTGCCATATATCAAAAAATTTATGATAAATATGTCCCAGACTTGATGAACTCGAAAATTAGGGTTCTTGAGTCCTTAATGTGATTCTTGGGTTTGTTCATGGGTTTAATTGAACAACAAAGGTCTAACCTTTGTTGTTATGGATGAATCTTGTTTTACATGTGAAAATTTTGTCTTAAAAACCGGTCTTAAAATTTCGAAATCAAGGGTGTTCATGCCTAAATTTTGATTTTTCATGTGTAAAACTTGGTTTATTTGTCTTATAAGATTACTATTTTTGCTAGTAATGTGGTACATTGTTTTGAAACGGAAATTTCACCTCAAATTTGACTCAAAATTTCAAAATGCCTCCATAAGGACGGAAATTTGAGTCTGTCTTTCAAACTTAGCTTAAATTGTGTCATAAGACTATAAACCTTATGATTGTTGCTATGTATTCTCATGAAATTGAAGATTTCGTCTTATGAATGCGACTAATTTCCGGAAATTTCATATTAAGCATGGCCAAATTATAATTTTGATACTTGGATCATAGTTTAATCGTTTCATGTCATCTTAACTCCTTGTTAATAATGTTTTATGTGGTCTTACACCGAAAATCTTATCTCAAGTTTTGACCCAAGAATCTCGAAATTTTAGTATACATGACTTCACTTTGATCTTCTACACTTAGAACATAAATTACTTGCCCTATGATGCTTCACACTTAATTAATAGTATGAAGTGTTATCCGGAATTGTAAATGTGGCTTCATGCCTTCAAAAGTTTCGAAATGGCTAGACATGCGTAGTAGAAATTTTGATTTTCATGCTCAATCCTTTTTTTAATCATGTCAAAGATCCTGTGATTGTTTGAACTTGGGTTTTCCTTTGAATTAAAGCAAATGGTTGTATAATTTTTGTAAAGACTACTTTTTCCGGAAAATTTCATCATAAGTGAATCATAGTTTGGTAAAATTTGGTAAACCATGTCACATTTCATTCAATTTTTAAGCTACCCAATTCCGAATGTTAGAAATTTCCATTTATTCCAAGCTATCTTTAATTCTTATCCTTTGTATTTTATGTCTTGTTGTGAAAATCCTTGTTGTAGCATGCCAAGGAACACGAGGAACAGCCGATCTGCACAAACCCGACAAGCACCGGCGGCCCCACCCTCCATTGAGGCTCCGGGATTCCCGGGTATTTTGTTTGAGAATGAGAACCATAGGGAGGACTTCCTCATCCTAACCGAAAGACGAATGGCCCCGACTCGGTGTGTATCGCAGAGTGCCTTGAGGGAACTAGGAATAAAAGAAGAGGTGAGTGAAATCTATGAGATCCTCGGTATGGAGGGATTGTATAATTTGGAGGAGGTATCTTACCGCAACCTCACCTTAGAATTTTTGAGATCTTACGTCTACGATGGGAATAACCATGCGGTAAGGTTTAGGATTAAGAATACCCCTTTCATTACGTCATGTGATGCATTTGCAACTTGCTTGGGATTTGACAAGAGGGTCGAGTTTCATTTTGACAAGGTGGAGAAGGGGATGAGCGCTACCAAATTATTTCATCTATAAACGGGGAACGGCGATAACTTGGTGAGCAACATGAAATCCAACGACGTACAACACCCACTATTGAGAATTACCTTACACCTATTCACCCACCTTCTATACGGGAGGAAAGATGTGAGTAGAGTGAACTCTACGAAGGTCTTGCTTTTGAGTTCTTACTTAAACCCCTACCGAGATGAGCGTTTTTACTTCAATGTCATGTCCATGGTATGCCTTGCCCTTGAGAGGTTTTCCATAACGAAAGTGTTCCTTAGATTGTGGTGCCATCGTGACCCGCTTGGCTAAGGGATTTTTATGTTATGAACCGGGGGATATTGATAGACCGTTGAACCATGGAGTGCCATATTTCGACCTAACTTTCATGCAAACGGGAGTTGATTCGCTCACGGAGGTGAGGAGTGAAGGTCATGATTAGAAGGTGGAAGGGAATTGGTATATAAGACTACCCGCAAAGGATAGATTACCTGAGATCGTGCACCTACCGAAAGAAAGGCCACCCTGTCCTCCGGCCAAGTACTATAAGATCCCCCATGAATTCACCTTCGACCTTGATGATTTAATATCCGAGCAAGACCTTGACTCCTCACCACCCCTTTCACCACCTCATATGCCTATCCCCTAACCACCTCCTACCTATACTCATAGGTACGCCCATCTCCCGCCGACCTATGACCACAATTATCACATGGCAGACCTTATCGACCGTGTCAACTGTCACACCTCCATACACCAAAGTGTCATACCAAGGACCACCTTATCATATCGAAATGATACCTTCTCGGTTTCCTAAGGTAAAATATATTAAATGTACCATAATAGAACGTTTATTAAAAGTGCAAAACTGTTTAATCAAACACAAACTGAAAACCAAACCAAAACTGTGATATAACCCTGAAAGGAAAACAAAGTGAAAACCTAAAGTTTAAGATGACTTCAGAAGCTAGATAAATAACATGTGATGACTCTGCCCCGCCCATATCCCGCGAGCTACATACACATCCAATACCTGCTAAACCAACTTCTCACCGTCCCCGAATGGATCACCACAATTTTGAAAACAATAACGGGGTCAGTCAACTGCATAACTAATATAAGAAATCACAGATACACAATCCAATACACAATCCAATCCAAACTATAGTAACCATCCTCCAAACTCCAAAAGTAACCAGTAACTGACTACACACCGAGATGTGTGGCCCAGCCAGGTTCCCATCGCAACAGGAAACCCACACCGCCAGTGGAGACCTAAGGCTTACCACCTATGCCCCGCTCATCGCAACGAGCGAATCTAGATCATTAATGTGCACATCCCCTAGTTACGGGAGTCACAAGTGTAATACTCGGTATTTTCAGTGTAGGGACACTCGGTAGAGTACAGGGTACTCGACCGAGTGCCCCGTTGTGTCAGACTGTCAGTGTTCAGGAGTGGGGAACTCGGACGAGTGCAACGGACTCAGTCGAGTACACTGCACTCGGTCGAGTGTCGTCTACTCGGTCGAGTGTCACTCACTCGACCGAGTCTCCGGTTCGTATCGGGTTTTTAGCGGAAAGTATAAATAGTAGATCGGGAAGCAGTAGCTCATTATTTCGTTTTCAAAATAAAAACCTAGACTTCGTATACTGCTTCTCCTTCTACTCTTCACTTCCGCAGCGAGAATCTAAGCGAGTGTGACGTTCCTAGGTGTCTTGAAACCGGATTTACAAGGGTAAGTGTCTTATTGAATCTTTAATGTATGGTCTTGAACCCTAATTTCTGATTTAGGGGTTTTGAGGGGACTTTGCCTTATGTTATGCTTTTAATTCGTTATAGGAGGAGAATTCATAGAGGAATGCTTTTGAATCACTTGATTGTTGGTATTTCTGATAAGGTAGGTTTTCCTACTCAGTTATCTATTGAATTGTATGCTATTATAATGTGATGATGTATTATATGATGTGTTTTCATGATTGTGATGTATTGTGATGGGGAGTTGGTGTGGTGGTAATTGGAGACAGTTGTGATTGATATTGTTTGTCAGCCATTGTGAGAGTTGATCTCACCCCCATTGTTCGCCTCTTGCGTTCTCTCAGCGCAGGAGGGATGTGAACATTAAGGGACTTGGGTTGTTGCGGTATGTCTGGGCATGTCCCAATACCGGTGTGATGTGGTTGCGGTATGTCTGGGCGTGTCCCGGTACCGGTGTGATGTAGTTGCGGTATGTCTGGGTGTGTCCCGGTACCGGTGTGGTGTGGTGTTGGTTGGTGTTGGTGGTGGCAGTGTTGTGATACTGTACTCGTTGTTTACATTATGTTGTATATAGTTGTTCAGCTGACTGACCCCGTGTTGTTTTGTAAA
>VHZZ01000275.1:63757-74921 GCA_009801015.1 Silene noctiflora
AACTAGATCCATGAGTATAAATTATGAGTAATTTATAAAATGAATTAGATAAGTCTAATTAGAGGTATATGTATCCATCAGTCTTTTCTCAAAACGGATCCAACTAGGCTTTGTATTTTGGAGTTGTGGCTCTACTTCTCCTCCATCATATGTGGAATCATCGTCTGAGTGTTTATCTAGGAAATCTCGAGGTCGAGATCCAAGACGGTCATTATCATCATCATAAGGTCCAGTCCACATTTCATATTCCTCCTCCTCCTCCTCCTCCTCCTTCTCATCACTACTTATCTCGATTAACCCACGAGACTCACTTACTTCCTCATCACTACTTATCTCAATTACCTCTTTAGTCACATTCTCCTCCCTCTCCTTAGTCCATATCACTACATCAGAGTCGGTTTCTTTGCTATCATCCTCAACTGATTGAAGGGTCTTCTTAGGCTTTTAGATGGCGCTTCCTTGATCTCCCAAGTGACCATAAACCAAATGTCTTATCCTCCTAAAAACATTATCATAGGTGAGATGTGGAAGGTATATACATCCATTACAAAACTTAGGGTCTCTCAAGAGTTGTCTGTTGTGGTAAGTGTACTCCTTCATATACATATCTCTAATTCTTTCTAATGGTCCACTTCTTGGTAAGGTGCACACTAAGACAAAAGCTTTTAGGTAGGTATTGGTCCTATAAGCATGATTCCAACATGATCCAAATGTGTCCATATGGAATTCTAGTTCTCTGCAGTGTTCTAGGAAGTCTTTGGTTGGAGGCTTGATGATCTCTTCAGGTCGGAAGGTGTAGTAAGGAGYYATCCTAAGAAAYATAGGCACAAGTTMGGGTATGGATGTTTATGYCAAGGTATACTTACAAGATAAATGCATACACATACTAAGGTATGCCTAAGGGCACAAGAGGTCTACTTGGATAGGCTAACTTATCAAGATATACCCCCTATATGGGTCAAACATATCAAGCTCTCAAAGGTCATACGGTTCCCTTTTCCCATTTTATCCCTATTATATTAAGTTCATTATTAGCATGTTAATTATGACGTTTAATGATAGTCTATATAACATATAATTATCATAAAATACATGGCTTAGGGCAACACATTCCGCATATCACTAAACATTGGTTACTAATTGCAAGTAATAAATAAAACAAGGTATGAGTTTTATTTTATAAATAATATAACAAGTAAGAATTACAAACGTTTAATTTTCCACACATATTAATATATGAACACATGGCTATATACACAAATAAGGAAGCAATAGAAATAGATAACACAAATGTCACACGCAGCAAATAGGGCCTATTGGTTTTACCACATAAAGCTTACCTTGATTCTGCATCCTGCAACAAGGTTAGAATAAATCACAAGCATTCATAGATTCCTATGAAGTCTAATTCTTTTTAATTCTCACCTCTCCATTATCCCTTCCCAAGGTTTACGCAGTTCAAAACTGAGAGGGCCAGGGCACGAATTAAGGGCACCTTCTTAACCGCACTAAGGGGCTCCTAACAGTTTCTACATGGGGTTCATTTTATTTATACACCTCCTAAGTTCATTGGGTTCATTTGGTTCAGGTCTAAGGATCGTTCGCTCTGATACCACTTTGTAACACCCCCATTTGTCTAAGAGCCTTAGTTAGGCCTCCTAAGCAAATAGAAGTCTGCTCCCCAAAATGGTTCATCACAGGTGTTCACGAATACATTGTCAAACACGAGGTTGAGTAGAATATACATAAACAACATAAACAATAATAAATGCATACAATATGATGAGACTATGCAACTGATGCACCTCCGCATCATGACACATCACACACTTCAGTCCACCATGTGATCACAACCCGATTCACCCACCTCGCCATTCCCTAGGCCAAGGTATAACTCAACCGTCGTTGAGATCCAGGACCGCGCCTGAGGACACCATGGTCAGGCCTGCAGACAAGCCATGGGCCTAATCAAAGTAATCATTTCCAATTCCAATCCATTCCATTGTCTTTCCGACAATCAATTCCGACATTTGACTCAATGCCAATACATGCCATGCCAATCAATAAATAAACAATGCATATAATCATGCCAATAATCCTTATCCATTCTCATACACAATCATCATTACAGATGCTCATAACATGCCAACACAATCAATGCCATCTCATGCATCCAGATCATATGTAATCAACAATCATCCAGTATCCATATAATTCAATCAATCACAACAATCATATATTAAACACAGTTGAGTAGGTATATCCTACCTTTTAGCAAAGTATTCCAATTAGCAACTCCGAGCAAACAAATGAAAAGTATCCATCAACAATCTCGTCACCTTAACAAACAACAATAATTACAATTACTAACTACTCCACCAGTCTACGAATAATTAAGTAAAATATAAACAAGCTACGATGTCAATTAATTACGTCACATTATCATACTTTATTAATCCATTAACTTATTAAGTAACTTTGACAAATAAATAATTAACTCAATTAACTTCATATTTAAAACTCGTCTTACACCCCTAAATACATAAGAATACATTATTACTATTGAATATCTTAATTACCGTCACGTTATATAATCATAACTTATTAATTATCGTCACATTATATAATGATAAACTAGTGAGTACCATCATAAGCAATAAACAATTATACGTGTCTTATCAACTTAATTAATTAACTACAATTATAAACTCCGTCTTACAATTAACTATACGAATCATACGTATTATATTATATATATTATTACGTAAATATTGAATTAAACAATTAACAAACAATACGAAACCAAAACAAATAAACTATGCGGCTATTTCAACCGTCACCACTAGAGATGGCAATGGATCGGGTATCCGCCCCGGATCCGCAAGATCCAATACCATTGGATCGGATCTGGATTCCATTATTTTAGATCCGTAGGATACGGATCGGATCCATATCCATATATGATTTTTAGGATTCGGATCTGGATCCTTCCCCTGATACCCGGATCCGACCCTCGGATCCATATAGTTTTCTATGTCTAATTTTCTTACCCAAGCTCAAGCTCATCTAAAATAAGCTCCAGCCCATCTACTCCTTCTTTCCTCAAAGATTTTTTACCCAAGTCTAATTTTTACCTAAGTCTAATTTGAAACCCTCAATCTAAGGTATTGGGCTACTGTAACATTGAAATTTATACATTTCTAAGGTATTGGGCTACTGTACTTCGGAAACTTGCTCAGATCCGTTTTGGATCCAGATCCTACCCGGATCCATAAGATCTGGATATGGTTCTCGAAATTCTAGACCCTTAGGATCTGGATAGGATCCGGGTACACCATCAGTGAGACGGATTTGGATATGGATCCTATAGGATCCGGTCCAGATCCGATCCATTGCCATCTCTAGTCACCACCCAACATCCGACTCAACACCGCCGACAACCACCACGCACGTCCTACCCAAACCACCACCACTAACCTCCTCACCGTCGTCTCCCTTACAACCCATACATGAATCCTACATCCTCATAATGCACGACACAACCACCACACTCCTTCCCCTGTTTTTGCGTAATTCAGCCACCACAGCCACCTAACACCACCACTAACCACCACGGCAACACCACTAGAACCGACTACCACCCACGAATCCAACCGCACCTTCCTCATGTTACGATAACTAGTATATATCACATAAAATTCGTCTTAAACCGTTACCCGAAAACCCATAATTAAACAACATCCTCCTATTCCGGCCACCAGTGACCACCCATGACGCTACCACTAGACTCGACTCGACTTCCCGAGACTAACCATCCCAAACCCAGGTCATGACGGTCACAAAATAAGTTTCAAACCCGAATACCCAATCCTACGGTATTAACCCGACACCTCCTCTAACCACCCAACTAACAACCAATTCGACGGTCCACGGCAACCCTACTACGGTCTGACTAAGTCACGGTAGTTCATAGTTCATCCTAGGTCAGTTACTATGGTCTGAGGTCAAGCGTATACGAAGATATCATTAGCATAAGACGGTGTGTGCGAAAGATAATTAAACGAATTAAACATAATTTGAGACGGTTTCGTAAACTTACTTGTGAGGCAATTTGGGCTTATGAAATCTAAAAATTAGGTTTGAAAAACTCCTTTGATTTATAATTACAATAGGTCTTATTAGGGAGTATTTATAGTAGACAAAATAAGGAATTTGTTTGTTAATAGAATTTCCAATTTTTTTTTTAGGAAAATATTATTTATCATAATTATTATTATTATCTTATAAAATTAATAACCAAAAATACTAATAATAAGGTTTTCATTTCGGTCCATATATAGTTAGAAAAGAATTAGAATTTATAAATATTAAATAAGGATTTAAATATAAATTATGAAATAAGTATAAAGACGGAAGTAAATATAAAATAGAAATATAATTAATTACAAAATATAAATGGGAAATAGAATATCATTTTATAAAATAATTATAAAATGCATAGTAACTTATTAAAATATAGTTTGTGAAATAATAGCGACTTTACGTAAAATAATCTCATAAAACAATTCCATTTGAAATATATTTATAAAACATAATTTGACTTGCGTTGATCATACTAAAATACGGGGTATTACACCTACCTTATCAGAAATCCACGAAATTCATAAGCAAAGCAAGCTAGAACGCCTCCTCTACGAAGTCCTCACCTATTATGATATCAATTAATCAATAACAACTCCATATAACTGATAACCACCCTAAAATCCCCAAATAACCCAATTAGGGTTTGCATAACTTTAACAAAACGATAGATTAATAAGGTAGAAGACTTACCCAACGATTGACAACCGATAAGATGCGAAAACCCCCAAAAATAATGAACCCTAGCCTTGGAATGATTAGGATAATAGGACTGATAACCACCCTCACATGTCACAGATAACCGATTATAACCTCAACACCGACCACCATTCTCATATCCAAGGCTCTCTTTCTCTAACAGTTCAATACCTTTAATCACTCTGCACACCACCTAACATATACCACAAAATCCTCAACATAACCACTACTTCAACTCTTCTACATTACCATATAACCACATTTTTTTCTATTCACGTACCTATCCCCACAACCTAACTAGCGACCCAAATTTTTTTTACACACCCACTTGATTCTCAAATGCCCCTTTTCATTGTCGTCAAACTCGTCCATAACTTAACATGATACTATTTCCCAACACTCCATACTTACTGTTCCAATAAAAGACTATAAACCAACTACGACTTCCACCTTAGTACACACATGTTCCACTAATTAATTGCCACAACTATGTGTAGATACCTCGTTTCTGCACCCCTCGCCAAACACCCGATGATGATTGGACCACATGTTTAATATGCGAAACGTTATTACGACATTCTATTAATTCGACGTCAAACGATTGCCTTCATTGTCATCTATGCGCCAACCCCTTCATTGTCATCTATGCGCTGATACGGTCGTTTTGGAAGTAATTAGAGTACATTTGGAATCCGGGTCAAAAACCGTCTTCATTTTCAGAAATTGTCGTCTTTTTCCCAAAAACAGTCTCAAATATGAGTCGGGATATTTTTAAGAATCCTAAAATATCTCAAATATCCTTAAGATTTCGAAAATATATTATTTTGACGAAATAGGGAAAAAAAAACCTTTCCAAATTCTAAAAACACGGAAATCTCCGCTGCTGGAGGAAAAACTGCTCCAGGAGAGGGCGCACAGCTTGTTGCGCCTCTTCCTGGGCTTGTTTCCTGTAGCGTCCAGATCTTAAAGTATTCTTTCCATATTTTAATCCTTCAGAAACTCTCACTTCGTGATTAGTATAAATAGATGCCTCCGCCTCACATACTCTTCACACGAGTGTCCGTCCCTTCTATTCTGTCTTTGCATTCTAAGACCACATGCTATTGCTAAGACACCTACGTGCTTGAGCGTTCTGGACCACGTAAGCCTAGCTCATTCTAGGTACTAGTCACATTTTGCATAGACCTACCAATTTGACAACTACACTCAATCAATTAATCAACTTGTTTTTCTAAAATCCTTCTAAAGGGCATCTTCGTTAAATTCGCCGAATTAAGTCGTATTTCGCTTCGCAACATATAAGTCTGAGGGTGTAAATCCCACTTGTATTTTATTTATGTATTTATAATTATGTAAGAGTCCGTGCCGTAAACACGCTTTCAAAATCATAAGTTTTCAAACCTTTTAGACGGATCAGCAGGACAGACTGTCGAGAAGAAACGCAACAGCAGTTACGCCTTCTGGAAAAGTCGCAGCATCTGTTGCGCCTCTTCCAGCGGCTGGTTATCTGCTGCTGCTCTTCTTCTTCTTCCTCGAGTACCAGCTGTTTCGTCCCTTTTTCGTTCTTTTCCGTATTAATTTGTTTTCTTTCATAACTTCCAGTTTTCTTACTTTATTTCTTTAATTATTTTGACATAAATCCTTTATTGTCAATATTTATGGGTTTTTTTCATTTATTCAAGCCTGGATTTTCAATGATTCGATATCCCCATATCAAATCATTAGAATTTGACTTTGTACATATTTTTCAGTTTTACGACGATCTTTTTTTCATATGTAATCTGTTAAACCACTTCAATTCGACTTCAATATCAATTAATACGCCTAAATTAACCAACAAACATTAACTAAAACATGAGTCTGACTTTCAAAGTCAGAATACAACTCGAGAACAGTCGCACAAAGTGATGTGCCTCTAGGAGAGAGCGCAACACGTGCTGCGCCTATTTTGGGTTGGCTTCTGCCTCTAAACTCGTCTCGTTATGACGTAGTTTTCTAATTAGGTTATACTTAAATATTAATCGTATTATCACTATTTCGACGTGTCTTATTTTTTTTATTTTAATTCTTTTATTCCTTTTAAGGCGTATTTACAGCATGGATTCATTTATCCATTTGTAAATTTATTTCCATGTAATTTTATTTATTTCATAATTTGTTTATACGGCGTGTTCACATGTAAATGAATGTAAATATCCACTTCGACTTAATTACTTGCTAAATTCATATGTCAACCGATTTAGTTTAATTCATATGTTAGGATTAATAAATTACTTGTTGCATTGCATGCATACAACTAATGGCATATCGAGTATAAATGAAAATTCCCTGATCATTAGTAGAGGCCACTATCGAGGCGGGCGGAATTAGGTGTTCTAGTATGAGCTTCCTAATACGTACTCTCACCCCTTACTCAGATATTTGTGAACACCAGTGTTCATTGGCATCGCGAGAGTCATTTTAGACATGGAATGCTAAGGACGACGAATTTTTTAGTGTTTACTTCACTACTTTGTGTGTTGACATGACGCAAAGTATTCGAACGGATCCAATTATCCATAAAAATTAGTGGCAACTCCACAAGTGAAGGCTTGTTCAAACCATTCACCCGTTTCATGCCTTTCAAATCGGTAACGGCCCATGATGTGCTTTGTCAACACAAAGTTCCATGGGAGAAGTACCGCCGCCTCAAACACTACTAACGCGTGGGTGCGCGCGGCGCGGGTGGCCCATGTCCACAGTTTGGCGACTCCACTGGGGATGATACACTTAGACTAAGTCTAATGTTACCCATTGTGAAACTTGAACAAGGTTAGGGATAGTTTGTATGAGACAGTCATTAGTTTTCATTACTCGACCTTCTTAGGTCGTTTCAGCTAGCCTTCCTAGGCTATTAACCCAAACCAATTCGACCAATTGTCTCGTCTCGATGGTACAAATTCTTATTTGTCTCCTAGTCAAAACTCCGTCAGGTTATGAACTCACCTTCCCTTATAATTTGGGTCTTTCAAGTTCGAGTCAAGTCCAAAGGCGCTACGCCATCATTTTAGTCAGTTAGGATCTAAACATTCCCGACACCTAGACTCACACTTCTCGAGACTTAGACATTGAGTTATTCCAATCCGTCTCTCAAACTCTCCCAATGTCACGGTCGGGTACGCACAACCGAAACCCTTATTCAAGTCTGTCTTAAGCACACGTGTTAGCGTCGCACCATCTTCAACCATGTCTAAACCCATCATTAAGGCTAGCGACATAAGGGTCACTCTGTCAAAGTCAACACTCGAGTTAAAGACAAAGTCAAAGTCAAACAACGTGAGTTCAAACACAAGAAGTCGCTCACGACCTTTCAAGAACTCACTATCAAGTCCAATCATCGTGCCTTGTCCTCATACGTGTACTACCTTGTTTGTTGCCTTAGTTTGCGTGATCCCCTGCCAAATTGAGTTGTTACGTGCGTCATTTCCGTCGAGTATGAATCATGCAAGTTTCGCGAGTCAGCAAAGTCACGAAGCATCTCACGCCACAATCACTATATCTCTTCAAGATGTTCATTCTGTGGTTCTACGCCTTCTAGCTACAGTTGAAAACTTAACCACTCGCATCCTGACCCTTGAAAATGGGATGGTGAAGAAGAACACGCCATCTCGGGTAACCACTAGTCTAGGGCATCCGAAGCCTGCATCTTGCAATAACC
This sequence comes from Silene noctiflora, assembly GCA_009801015.1. Taxonomy (NCBI): domain Eukaryota; kingdom Viridiplantae; phylum Streptophyta; class Magnoliopsida; order Caryophyllales; family Caryophyllaceae; genus Silene; species Silene noctiflora. Next base: position 72,294 of record VHZZ01000275.1, read on the forward strand.
GTTGTTCTAGGAAACCGAATACTGCAAGAAGAAAACCTGGGAGACATCAAAGGGTACTCTTTGATCTAGGCATGTCTTATGACGATGCTCTGAAGAGACTCTCTGCCCAAGGCAAGCTACATCTGATAGGTCCGACTCCGGATCCACCTTTAGAGAAGCAAGTGAACCTCTAGAAAGGCAACAAGTATTGTTTGTACCACCCGGGTAGAGGCCACGACATCGAAGAGTGTTTTCTCTTGAAACACACCATCTAGGACATGATAGAAGATGGCAAGCTTCCAATGCCACCTTTTGTCGAACAACTCAAGAAGGTCGACCCTCTTGGGTCTAGTATCGTTAAACATGACCAAGAATCATCCCTAGACTGTTCACACCTCCTCGCTCCTCGTGACGATGGAGAGATCAATGTCTTGAGGAAGATGATATCCAGAGCAGAATGCTCATGCTTTCTATCGCCATCAACAATAAGTTTTCCAAGTTAGATGTAGCTATTGACAGTATAAACACTCGACTTTTCAACATGGAGAATAAGTTCGCCACATTTGAAGACCAATTTCTTAAAATGGGTAAGAAGATTGATGCCGAACTTCTCAAACAGAAAAGTGTTCAAGAAATCCCTTAAACGGACAGTCTCGAGGAGAAGGGGATAGTAAATAGTCCTTCCTACGTTGCACATCCATCTTATCCAAGAATCAAAACGAACAAAGGCACCCTCATGGAGCCTTCGTTAAAGACTCTAAAAAATCTTCCAAGGTCGTTCACCAGTCTAGGCATACCTTATGCTTTAGCTTTGGAAATATTATCCTCTTTGGGTCTCTTACAACCTATTGGTCTAACCCCAGATCCTGACCCATAAAAGAAGTCCAAGTTTTGGGATGGTAATTCATATTGTCAATATCATAGGGGCATAGGACACGACACCGAGAGTTGCTGCAAACTAAAGCATGTCATCCAAGATAATATTGAAAGCGGCAAGTTTCATGTATCGATCTTCACTCAAATTGACAATAAGGATGATAGAGCTAACCTCGTGGGAGATCCACCCAGAAGACCGGGATGGTCTCCTAGAGCATTCTCCGACCTTGGCATTACTTATACAACAGTGCTACAAATGCTGGTATCACAAGGCAAATTACATATGCTCGTTCCAACTCAAGACCCTGAAAATATATTTCCTAGATGGAACAGTAAAGCATATTTCCAATATCATCGTGGTAGGGGACATGATACAGAAGCATGATTTTTTTTAAAGCATAAGATCCAAGATATGATTGAAAGTGGGGAACTATCCCTCTCAACCTTTAACCCAGAAGGCAGCTTAGGGAATCCTCATAGATATACTACTTATCAGGAAACTCTTCTTGACTCTTATCCTTCTAGAGTTCCCAAAAATGAGGATGAGGTGCTCAAATGGATGAATGTTCAAAACCGAATGTCGAAGCTAGTCACTGGAAGAGAGAATGTTCAAGCTTGGGCCGATGATTACGAGCCTGGATCTAAGATCGAGTCCGAGTCAGCGTCCGAGTCTTAGGCTTTCTTTCCCATAATTTTTCTAGTATCTGTTCTTTGTTTTTATTTCCATTTCCTACTAACAACCTAGGGGTTGTCCCACGGCTCACATGTCTTCTCCTATTAAATTTATTCATCATTTCAATAAAAGCACAATTTTCAATCCACCTATCATTCTATCTTTTGTTTACCGTTCCCTATGACAACAAGAGTTTGTTTGAGACATTTTAAAACAACCAAACATGCCAAGTCAATGTGAGTATATATAAGTGACGTTTCTTTCTGAGTGGTGGAAGTTCTGAAACTCCGTGTCCATTTTTCTTTACCTATTACATGTCTGGCAATAGAAACCTTGTTATAACCTTGTTTAAAACGAGCATATCTCAAGAGATTCTAGGACGAATCTAGACCATCTCCCTTATTAATGATCCATGACGGAAGGAAATCCCATTCTCCATAATACACAACCTGTTTACTAAAGACCGACCCATTCCACATAAAAGGTGTTAGTTTGACCCCAATCCATGATAGCAAGTCATCATCAAATTCAAAACTAGATCCAAAAGCCATGAGCCAAATAAGAAAGGCTTAATCAAGAAAACAGATCGATGCTAATATCCGATGTCAAAGTTATTTTTTTTCTAAGGGTTAAAAGATGGATCCTGAAATATGCAAGATAGATCCCGTACCAATGATCTAAGTCCAATCAAAAACAACCCTGAAATCAAATGCTAAAGTCTAAATCAAGTACTAGACTAAAATCAAATGCCAATAGTCAATGGCAAAACCTGAAGTTGAAGATGCAAGAGTGTCAGCTAGCACCGCCATATAGCCTTTGCACACACTAAGTGCTTCTCGAAACCGTTAGAGGGAGATAGTTAGGAGTTTTGAGAATCCTCTCAAGCTTGTCACATGCACCCAACCTTTAGGGGCCAAGACAAGGAAACTTGATCCCACGTCATTTTAACTTACCATTTTTATACTCAGGCTACATCAAGCCTAAGACCCCATTTGTGACACCCCGCTATTTAGCGACACATAATTAATATGCGGAAGCGAATTAAACAGCGGAAATACGGGATTTTTAAAACCTTTTTAGTCTAAAAGCGAAGCGTCAAT
>VHZZ01000275.1:170494-186867 GCA_009801015.1 Silene noctiflora
AAAGGAAAGATTGTAAACGGGCCCAACGAGATGGATCCGGTCACGCGACTCCGTCGATCGACATAAAATGCCTGTCGATCGACATACACCAAAATTGCCAAAATATAAGATCCCTGTGTCTAGGCGCACTGTCTATCGACAGTATGTTGTCGATAGACACAATGACTGTCGATAGCCACGAATGAATGTCGATAGACACGAATCACTGTCTAGACGTAACAACCCATGAAGCACTTCATGTGTCTAGCCTTTCTGTCGATAGACACATGGGGTAGACGGACCCATTAGACAGTCGTCTAGCTAACCAATGGCTCCTAGATATGAGCTGAGCCATTCTTGCTTCTTTTAACGAGCGACCTGAACGAAGCTCTTCCTTCTCCTAATGACTAGTATTGGCTTAAACGCGCACAATTGGGTCAAACCTGCAAAAGACAAGACGAAAACCCAAAGTAGCTAGAATAGGAGGAAGTAATAATAATACGGTCATGATAAAGCATAGAAATGTGTGCCAAACAGGAGAATAATCGCATGTAAAAGACACACATCAGTAATTAACTTTAATTGTTCTTTTATTAACGTTATGATATACTAATCCTCGGGCAATCGAGATGGTAACGCCTGTATCTGCTAGGGAAGGTCTGGTTAAGGCTCCTTGGTAGATGGGAGTGTTACATTAAGTAAGAGAATATTTAATAGTTGTAACTAGGGGGTGGTCACGGGCTAGGCTAGGTAGACTCGAAATTGGCTGGGGTAGGGGTGGGTCAACATGGGCCGATCGGTTGGTAATGGTGGACCCACAACCGGCCTGGTCAAGTCGAGGGCGGTTTTGGGCTAGCCCGGTTATCCGGCTTAGCATTATTTTCATATAATATCAAATTAGGGGAGGGTCCATAACAGGGTCGAGTCAGATTTGTCTAACCCTGGCCCGACCATAGTTTTTTGCCATATCGGACTGGGCTAGTCACAGGACTGACATAAAGGACGAGTTGGGTCTGGGCGGGCCTGAGTAGCTCAAATGTTTGACCTTCCCTTGTTGTATTTTGTAAGTTGTAACTAGTAGATGGACATGGTAAATACTATTATACCTTCAATTGTATAATAAGCATTGTACAAATACAACCACTATACATTTATTCGAGTTTATGTGTAATTTTTCCGAGCTATTTAAAAGTTTATCTTTTTTATGTTTAAATGTGTTAATTCAGAAATTTTATAGTATATCTCATATTCTTTAAAACAAAACTCGAAAATTTAAGTACAAAGTTCAGATTTTACACCACCAATTGTACATTGTAATACAACTAGTGATATATGCCCTGTTATTTTGGACTTAATTTCAGCTCGTTTCAGTTCAGTTCAGCTTTATTAAGTTCAGTTTAGCTTCATTCAGTTTAGTTCAATTCAGTTCAGCTCTTCTCTTCACAAATTAACTCTTACTTCAGTTCAGTTCAGTTCAACTCCATTAAGTTCAGTTTAACTCTATTAAGTTCAATTCAGATACTTTCAGTCCAAAAGAACTTATCCATCCCCTATATACTAAAAGATTAACAACACTCTAAAATTCCGCCTAACTTATCCCGCCTAAATAATATGCCTACTAAAGAAAGTGGTCCACCGTCATGTCATCAATTGGCTCCAATATAATCCTCTTTTGATTCTATAAATATACTCTAATCTGATTTGCACAAAATAAATCCTACTAGCAATTTTACCTCCCTAAAATAAACACCCAAGGTTTCTCTCTACTGTCATATGACATAAATGAAAAAAAGATTGCCACTAAATAAGGAAACTAGATTGCCATTAGAATAACTATACGTATATTAGAACAATTATACACACATTAATTCAGACATAATTGCAAAAAAAAAAAAAAAATAGTTTAATTAACTGAATGTAAATCGAAATGATATTTTTACTCTATTGGGTGCCGTTTAGACAAAAGTTGTTTAAGAAGAACCTATAAAAATTTTATTCGGATTATAACTATTGAACCTTCTCTTTTATTAAGAAACCACTACAAGTCTACAAATAATTTTTATTGACAATGCTCCTTTAATCATATTTAAAAAATATGGTCTAATCTATTAATACGTACAAAACTTTATAAATGTAGATTTATTAAATGTAAAATGATTAATGGTAATATATTAATCGGATTGACATATGCGTTTTGAATTATAAGGGCATCCACAATAGACAAACCTCTAAAGAGGTTTGTCTATTGACACATCATCATATTAACAAACATTTTCAATAACAAACCCTTACCCAACAATAGACAAACCTTTCCAAGGTTTATATTAGAGGACCCACATAATAATTCCATTCACATAATTTTTTGCCACGTCACTCTACAAACCCGTACTACTATATAGTAACCATTCTTATCAACAAACCTCCAAACCTATGTCTAGCAATAAGGGGTTTGTAGACAAACCTCGACATGTCATCTACAAACCCCATGACAAACCTCTTATTGCTAATGCCCGATGGTGAAATAGTGAAAATATACGGGAAGGCCCACGGGCCACGTCCCCACACTTATTTGTGTCTCAGCTTAGTCAACTTGTCTACCCCTCTTCTCTACTCTTCTCTTCTCTCCCCCACGTTTGCGGCAACCTCATTTAATAATACGGACTACCATTTTATCATCCTTCTCTTTCGCTTTCGTTACAAGTTTCCACATGAAAGTTTCCTTTACACTTTGTATATTTACCCATTTTACATTTTTTAACCCCTTGTTTTTGTATTGTGATTAGATCTGATATACATGCTCTTAACACTTTTGACCGAGGTAATAAGTCTTTAGGTTGTTCTTTCATAATTGTTGTCAGGTTTGCACTCCTCTCTCATACTGTTTTTGTTGGGTTTTTACCCACCAAAGTTACTTGAATGAATCGACTTTGGGTCAATTTATTTTTGTGATTTTGGAAGATCCTAGTTGTGCAAGAGAGCTTAAATTATTATTATACTAGTAATTTCAGCTTATTCAAAGATATATGTGGATTAATGCTTTTTTTGGGCGGCGTTGGATGAATGTCTTGAGTTGTTGCATGGTTTCAGAAATTGGATTGCAATTGAATTCGTTGAATAAATGATAAGCTAGTTGGTTATTCTTCTACTTACTTGTTTTACTTGTTCTCAATGGCTATGAGGAAGAATGTGAACCCACATTCCAGTAGGATGTTTAGTGATAGGAAGTGGTTAATTCCCTTCATTACGAGTTTGTTCGTCTCCCTCACTCTTGTGATAGCTGCTTTATTCGGGGTATATTCACCTACTTATGATGAGGATGCATCACAGTTGGATGCTTTAGCGATTTCAGAATCTCAACAGCACACTGATACCTATTATGTCGAAGATGATATCAACAGATCTTTAGATTCAACACGGAATTCCAATCGTGAGCCACCACGGTTTGCTTATCTTATTTCGGGTACCAAGGGTGATAGTCATAGAATCATGAGAGTCTTGCAGGCGGTTTATCATCCCAGAAATCAATATGTTCTGCACATGGATTTTGAAGCTCCTCCCAGGGAAAGATTGGACTTGACAATGTCTGTCAAGGCTGATCCCACTTTTCGTCAAGTTGAGAATGTGCGGGTTATGGATAAATCAAACTTAGTTACTTATAAAGGCCCAACTATGGTTGCCTGTACTCTGCAAGCTATTTCTATTTTGCTGAGGGAGAGTTTGAACTGGGACTGGTTTATCAACCTCAGCGCTTCAGATTATCCTCTCATGACCCAAGATGGTTAGTTCACTACTTCCTTAGTTGCTTTTTATCAATATACGTAAGATGTCTCATCTTTATTGCTCTATCATTCTTCATACTTTCATCTGTCTGCTTGCCTGTGCCAGTACTTCAATTCCTGATTAGATTTCAGCATTATGTTTGGTGCTAAGTCTTTTTAATCGATGCTTCTTATTCGGTAACCTTTCAAGCAATTTTGAGGCCCTAGCTATTGTCCTTGACATGTTGAAATTATGTTAAAAAGAAAGCTAGTTTCAAGGTCTATGTTGATCTTATGGTTAAAAAGAAAGCTAGTTGTGTGTTGTTTTTTTTTGTTTGGATTAGCCAGTTCGTGACTCTTTACTTTGGAAATCAGTAAGAGCTCACATTTCAACTCTATCCTGTATAACTGTAATCCTTAATTATTAAGAGAAACAACCATCGCTTGTAGCAAAGCTCTTTTTATCATGTACTCGCTAGTTAATAAGATAACATTAGTTTTTCTACATGGCGCAAGAGCTCACATTGCAATTCTATCTTGTATAACTGTAATCCTTAATTATTAAGAGAAACAACCATCGCTTGTAGCAAAGCTCTTTTTATCATGTACTCGCTAGTTAATAAGATAACATTAGTTTTTCTACATGGTGCAAGAGCTCACATTGCAACTCTATCTTGTATAACTGTAATCGTTAATTATTAAGAGAAACAACCATCGCTTGTAGCAAAGCTCTTTTTATCATGTACTCGCTAGTTAATAAGATAATTTTAGTTTTTCTACATGGTACCTCGTGTTATTACATTTTAAGAAAAATAGTACCTCTTAGTTTACTTAATAACCCTCAGGCGTTGCATGCCCAATCATTAAATGCTCTTCAATTTTTCCATTAATTCGCAACTTTTCACCACCCTCATCTCTTTATCTTCTTCCCCCAACTCTTCATCTTTTTCATCCATCAATATTCATCTTCTGTCAACCTTAACTCATAAAGACTAATTAAAAAGACATTTACCTTTTCTCTCTGTAGCCCACCCCATTCTCTTTCATTTTCCAGGTAATTTGGGTACATTATCCAGAAATGTCTAAAAAAAAATCCATTTTTTTTAGTTATATACTTACACCTTTATAATAGATGAAAACTTTGTTCTTGATTGCGATTTGGATGACGTTAGTTATGTATTCAATTGCCCATTACAACCCCTAATTGCTTCTCCTTTAATCTCAGATACTGTTTATTTATTACATCAACTTCTAATTAAATTGTTTCAGTTCTGATTTTGGGTTTCTTTCTTGGCATCTAATTGTAAATTTTTATTATAAAGGTTAGTAAAGATTGAATCTTTTGGGTGTGCTCATAAATTTAAGCGTTAATTAAAAAAAAACCATTCACAATTTGTCCCCCAAAATCTTCATTTTCTTGAGACATTGAAAATGAGGTTTGAAGAAAAAACAATGATGTGGAAGTGAAGGGGACTATGCGGGGGAGATGAATTGAATAATGGGCGAAGATGGTGAGTGAATAATATAAAGAAGATGAAGATGTGGGTGAACAAGATGAATATTGGTACATGAAGAGATGAGGATGGTGAAAAGTTGGAAATTAATGGAAACATTGACGGAGATTTAACGGTTGGGGACGCCTGAGTGTTAATATGTAAACTCAGGGGTACCATGTACTCCCTCCATGTCACTAAGATCTTCTTGCGTGACTTATCAGGTCTCCTGACCTTAGTTTTAAGCATTTATATATTACTTTTTTCTGGTTGAAGTTATAATTTTCCGAAAAGTTGTAACACATTGACCTCAAAAAGTTAAATCGGACCGTAGTGAAATGGAGAGAGTATGCTTCTTAAAAGTGGGCTAATTAGGACAGAGCATGGATCGGATATCCGATCCGAATCTGACTTTCGGATCGGAGAAAATTCATTTTTTCACTATCCGATATCCGACCGGAACTAGTTCGGATATCCGATTCTAGGTATCCAAAAATAATTGATCGGATACTCCGGATATTCGACATCCGAACATCAAGATGTGCAAAATACATAGTCTTATATAATCAAAATGAAAAACAATAATTTCCTATACAAATCCCTGACTTTAACTCTAAATAAATCAATTTAAAACTCCTAAATTTCACAAATTGAATTTGTTTTAACAAACATGAAACAAGCAAATCAGATTCTTTCTTTTAGGTTCTAAGAAGCCCAGAAGCTTGAAATGAAGAGCTGCATCAAGGGTGTCAATCATTTGGCCGTTCGACTTTTCGCCACCAAAAACATTGAAGCAAGTAGGTCGAGTTTTTAGCTTCATTTTTCACTTACCTTGAAACCCAGTTGTAGAACTCACTTCTTTGTATCCCAAGTTTGGTGAGAGAACTAGAGGAGGCACTGCGAGAGAAATACAGTACAATCAAAGATGAAAAATGACAGCTGGAGTTTTTTTGTGGGTAATATGGTGAGTTAGGTTAGATAATATAGATCTTATACACCCTACAAATAAGGCCCAACAACTAAAATTTACAGTCCAAACTTTGAAAAATTACAGTTTACATAATTTTGGATTGGATATCGGATGTCTGAACTTTTTAATCTGATATCAGTATCCAATCCGATTTCCGAAAATTTCGGATACGGATATCCGATTCGATAGCCTTTTTAGATCGAATGTCGGATCGGTTTGGATAGTCGGATATTTTGCTCAGCCCTAGCTACCATGTAGGAAATGTAAAAACACGAGGGCACCTTATAGAAAAACTCTAACAAGACCTTAAGTCATAAGGAACCCTTCTTCATATACAAGTACTTTTGTGGCCTAAAGCTAGTAACGCCAACCACCTTTAGCGATGCTACTTCGATTTTGTCAAATATCACATATTACACCCGTGTCTCCCTCGGGTACTCCTATATGCCTACAAGTCTACCAAATTATGAGAAATAATAAGAGTAGCCATCCTCCATGGAAGATACAATTACCCTCCTTTACAAACCATCTTAGTCTGCTAAAACTCAATTATATTCTCATTTGCCTTTGACCTTTTACCCCGAATTTTTTAATATGCACAAAATTATAGATGATGTCATCATTTGGTGCATACTAACTCCCTTTAATTTATTATACCTTATCAAACTTCTTAGCTTTATCACTCTAAAGTAAACTATGACATTTACCACAAACAAGTCTGTGTCTTTTACCATTAATTTCCATCAATTGTACAATAGTTTTCAGTTGATTCATTTTTCATCTTACCACTTGTTACATAATTTAATTTTTTTTTTTGGCATTATTTCTTCTTAACCATTCTTGTTTTGATTGTTCAAGATGATGTGGCAAGATGAAATTATGCTTCACTCTAATTATGGAAAATGGAATGAATTGTGTAACTACCCTTGTGGCCGTGTATATTCGTCCGCGTCATGAATGCTAGAAACTATTATATATTCCTAAAATAACTAGTAACTTAATGAATACATTAGGTGCCAACGACTAGGATGGTGGCATGGTACATGTATGTAGGGGAGACCAAACTGGACCAAACTAGGTGGACCGAAGATCAAACTAAGGAAAAAAAAGGTGTACCAAAGACTGGAGGATATTTACATTGGTCTAGTCCGGTCGGGACTATACTGATCGCACCGGACCAAATTTAGTTTTCATTACAAATGTGTTGAATAAACAATAACTTACGTGATATGTTAAATCCATTTTCCAGAATAATGGTAAAGATAGTTCACGTGAATTATAAATACCAATAAATTAACCAAAATCTTAAACTTTCTAGAAACACATGTATTTCATATTATAGTACATACAGAGTAATATAGTTTGGAAAGTAGTTCGGTGTGCTGTTTGGTCCGGTCCTACAGAAATAAGAAACTGACATAAACTGCCGGACAATGGACTGGACCAAATCAAGTATGAACCCGACCAAGTTGTGGACAAAATTGTACGGTCTAGACCATCGAGTGAACCCGACCAAGTTGTGGACAAAATTGTACGGTCTAGACCATCGAGTGAACAGCCCTACATGTATACTAGTATGCAGAGGCGGATCTTCCCTTTACAGGGCCAAGGTCGTTCCCTTGCTTGCCTTTCACCAATATGAAACCCTAGTTTAAATGAATTGTTAGCCCTTGTTGCGTTTGGCTTATGAAGATTGTATCCGACGCACACTTTCCAACTGGACCATGCTATAATCACTATAGAAAGGAAATTAAATCATTGTCTATTTTATCTTCGCGTTGCTTCTACACATTTTTAAGTTTCTATTTTACTGCAAAGAGGTAATTATTACTCCCTTCGTCTCACACTAAGGTTCACATTTTCATTTGTAGGCTACCCTCGAATAAGGTTCACCCTTTGCTTGAATCCTTTTTCTAGTCTATTATCTCTGGTGTTTGTGGTCCCAAGATATTTCGTAGCATGTCTTCTCCTCCATGCATTCTTGTAACTTGATTAGATCATGTATTTATTACTATCCGAGATGTCCATTTATTTGATTCGAGTTTTAAGAGTTTGTAAAGCTAGAATTCAAATTTTACGAGGGATAGTTTCATAATAAACTTATCAAAACAATCCATAGTAGGCAAGTCTTTTGGCCTCATTTTTTATTAGGCTTGTTGCTATATGAGTAAAATTTTTAGTCGAATCAGATGGCCTTACATCATACTAATGCGAGAGATTTTCAGGAGACTCCTTGGCCTTCAAAATAGAGTGGATTAATTTGTTAGTTGAAGTATGAAAAGAAAAGTGTAAATAATGTGTTTGAAACAAAGTCACAATATTATTTGAAGAAAGGTAAACATAAAACCATGATCGTGTATTTGAAAGGTCATATTGGAGGGTAATAATGGGAAACACTTTAACATTATGATTTGTATGCTAGTATGTGTAGTTAATAATATTAATTTATCTTTATTGTTGTTTACGTCTTCTAAAATTATTTCCCGTGTTTTTGTGCTTATAGTTAAACAAATACATTTTTTATCAAATAATTTCACTTCTTCACGCTAGATAGAAATTGCTCCCATTTTATTGATAATCCAATATAATTAAGTAATTAACTCATGGGAATGGATGAGGTGAGGCAATTTATCATTGAACTACGCAAATATTGATGTTAGTATTCTTCATTTAGCAATGTATTCTAACATAATAGAAGATTTTTCCCTTTTTCTCGAGAAACGGTATTTTGCATTTATCTACAATTTAGATTAGCCTCTCTTGGAAAAATTTTTTAGGTCCGCCAGTGGTTACATGCATAGTGCATGTAGCTAAGTAGTAGATTTACATGTCAAGGATTAGTTACATTCGTGTGTAGAGATAATGCATTTGATTTATGTCTGTTCTCAAGTATTGTACCAGAGAAGTGTACTCTCTACCCAATAATAAGTGTTGTGTTTGGTTTCCTTCAAAGATAGTATGAGCGAAAAGGCGCACAATGATTCCTAGGTTTGTACTTCTTGTGTGAATGTTATATGTTCTTCCTAAACTAGTACTCATGAGCATGGTTTAAAATCGCGGTATCGGACGCGGTAACGGTGTCGCGGAATCGTCATCGCGGTTATTGGAGTGTTTTTTATTTTACAAGCTTTTGTAGATATTTCATATTCCCTCCAACCCAATCCATTGGTTGTCTTCGAGGTAACACTTTAATCGTATTTTTCTTCATTTATACACGACATTTTTCTACAAAAAAAATACTCCCTTCAATTGACCATTTTCTTCCCCTTTCCTTTTTGCACAAGAAATAAGAAATTGAATTTGGACCACACAAAACATACTATCTCACATGCTATTGAATTTGGACCACAAAAATCAACCCAAAAAAGGAAATAGGGAAGATAACCTGAATAATCCGTTTAAGGAAATAGGGAAGAAAATGGTGAATAGGAGGGAGTATATTTTTATGATAAAAACTTTTTCATTGCAAATCCAAATATGTTAGTTTCACTTTTCAAGGTTTCATAGTTTTTTTCGGAATTTACGGTCAACGTTTTCCAATTTTGACCTCCTAAAAGTAAATGTTTCCAATGGATTGGATTGGAGGGAGTATAAAGTTTTGATTAATTCTATTTTTAATAATTAATTTAACTAATGCGATACAACTTTTAAAGAGCTTTTCGTTACAAAATTTGGCCTCTATGAGTTACAACTTGTTCATCTCGGGTTCATCGCGGACCGTATCGGACAGAGTTCGCCGTTACACGTTATAAATTGGTCGTCTCGACCGATATTTTCCAATTATTAATTTACCGGTACATCTCCGGATTTCTCGTGTCGGCCGCCTCCGATACGGATACATCTTAGGACGATACGAAATGTCTCGGTCGAAATTGTAAACCTTGCTCATGAGACTATTAATAGGGGAATTATGGCATACATTATGGTTATACGAATCACTCTATCATTCCCTTTCATTTGCTTTTTCTTTTTTATGCAAAGGTCAAATTTCCTAATATTTGGTATCAAAGGTGAGGTTAGTTGTTTGTTTTTGCGAGGAGCATATAAATGCCTTACCAAGAGGAGATTTTGTATTTCAGATTTCATGCCAATGAATGGTGCTAAACTTGACGTTCTTTCCTTCGTCAAGTAGATGATTCTCGTGATATGGAGGAGTCAGGATATGGTGGTGCATCAAAATATCGATGAACCTCTTGAAGCGTATGCATGTATCTCTAGAATATTATCGAATAAACTTATTTATCGGATTAATTATTAATTATATAATATATAATAAAGGGTATTCTAAGTGACTCTGTAGTCTTGTAGTAGAGAGGCGCAGCCACAATTAACTCGCTGCTGTGTAAAGTTCAATATGAGATGCGTGTTATACTCTTTCCATCTCAGACACATCTCCTTTGACTTTACGAGTCTTTAAGATGACACTTTGACATAACTTTACGTATTTATTTCTGTATGGTGCGAATTTTTTTTAATAGATGTAAATATTCAGTATCGCAATTTGAAGTTTAGTACAAGATGGAGATAGTAAAATATGTCCACTGTATCCAATTACCATATTCTACATTATTTTTCTTGTCCCCGTAGTAATTTGTAGATTTTCTAAGCTTGCTGTTTTGCAGCAGAAGTATGGAATATTGTCTAATATTTGATGGTTTCATTGTGCAGATATACTTCATGTCTTCTCCAATTTGTCACGGAATCTCAATTTTATTGAACATATGCCTATGGTAGCTGGGTGGAAACTGTGAGTATGCTTTCTGTAGGAACTCTTGCATTGACCTTTTCATCAATGGCTCTTAAGTCTTAATTATTAAAACACATGCAACCGCAGGAACCAAAGGGCTAGACCCATTGTTGTTGATCCTGGGCTGTACTTATCAAAAAAATATGATCTCGCCCATACTACCCAGCGTCGATCTCTCCCCACTGCATTCAATTTATTTACTGGTATGTATCGCGGAAATTTTATACTACTATGAGTAAATTCAAAACTTCTCTTAGTTAATTAGGTCTTTTTATTAGCTTCATAACTTGGCAGCAGATGGCTAAATTATCATTCTGGTTGTGTGTCCAATTCCTATCTGAGGAAGCTTTCATGATATGTTACGCGAAGGAATAATTTACAGGGCACATGAGGAAAAATTAGAAATGTCGCTTAACCACGTAGTTATTGTAAGAGAACCATCTCAACAAAATGTCAAAGCTGGTTTATAGACTTCATTGGTGGTTTCATACCTGTACACATGTCAGTAGTGATATACTTTAATAGGTATAGACATCACTTTGGAAGCTGAAACTTATGATGCTAAATAACTAAGATTTAAGTATGAGAAACTCATGTTCTACCAAAATGTATGAATATTATTCCGTATTTAACCATTTTTCAAACGTTTGCTACTGAGTAGTGGGTGGTGACTAATTTATGTTGTCAATTTTAATAGGAGTATTTCAACTTAGATTGTCTCACAAAAGACAGACGAATTAATCAACATGAATACAGACACACAACGGTCCATATTGAATAAACTCCACCAGCCGCCTTTCACCTTATAACTTCACACCATACATCTTACTCCTATAATTAGCTCACAATCAAGCTCTTATAAAACCAGAACAAAAATGGCAGAATCATCATCATCATTCACAGAAACCCAACTACCTGAACAAGAACCCTACAATAATTCCCAATTTCCTCTTATTCTAACCTCAACCCACAACATAACTGATAATTCCAGTTTCACAGATGCAATTAAATACCACAAATAATGGCTAACTCCCGCGTAATCTCATCTGGCGCAATTCTTTTCCGTGGGTTTCAAGTTTCATCTGCTAGTGAATTCAACGACGTCGTTGAGATGTTTGGGTTCAATGAACTTTCCTATGTTTGAGGCGCTACTCCGAGGAGTTGTTGGTCGTGTTTTTATTGCTAATGAATCTCCACCTGATCACAAACTCCCTTTTCAGCATGAAATGGCTCAATTCTTTTTCTAAAATCTTACGAAAATGAATGTGTGTGTGTGTACTTTGTTGATGATATTCATCAGGAACATAAATATTTGTGTAAAACCATCTTTCATTAGTAATAAGGTATAGTCACAAACCATTTTTTTAAGTTTCTAGTGTTATACGTAAGATGTTTTTTTTTCCACCATATTTCAAGTTATTTAAAGAGTCCTTGATGCTCGTATGTTTAGGGACCTACAGAGTATTAGTTACTGAAAATGTCTTGGCTTAGTTCTTTGTTGAAAATTTGAATCCATTGTGACTTGTTTTTAGAATCATTAAGCCTCGTCGTTTGGATGTATGGTTGGGTTTAACTACAGGCAAAATATTGCAACTCTCATTCTCTTTTACTCTGCAATATGATTGAGCAACCGCCAAGCATATAAGGAGAGGCATAGGCACATGTCCTTGCTGGTGAAGTCATTGGTAAATGATACTCCGTACTTAAGAATAGGTACAAAATCCCCCAGCATCAAAACTGTGATTAGCTCCCTTACACCAAAAGAAGTAGAGGAATACCTTTTGTCCTAATTGGGGGGAAGAAGCGCTCTCTTGAAAAGCATTCGACTGCTAATTCAATGAGGCATGGTATTTTGGGCTACAATTTCCTGAAAGAAAACATGTTACTATAGTTGACTTCTTTTATTTTTATACTCGCAGGTTCAGCATGGGCAGTACTCACTCGATCATTTGTTGAATACTGTATATGGGGATGGGACAATTTCCCAAGAACAGCCCTACTCTACTTCACCAACTTCATCTCTTCCCCTGAAGGCTACTTTCATACTGTAATGTGCAACACTGAAAACTTCCGAAACACAGCAATAGGCCATGACCTTCATTATATTGCTTGGGACAGTCCTCCTAAACAACACCCTCGGGTTCTGTCTATGAAGGACTTCGACAAAATGGTTAAAAGTGGTGCTCTTTTTGCTCGTAAATTTGCACGTGATGATCTTGTCCTTGACAAAATTGACAGAGAGCTCTTAAACCGCACAAATAGATTTGCGTTAGGTGCATGGTGTACCGGAAGCTCTACTAATGGAGCTGACCCTTGTTTGTTACGAGGTAACTATTCTGTTTTTAGTCCTGGGCCGGGAGTTGCTAGGCTTGAGAAGCTAATGAATACTTTGTTGTCCACTGAATTTCGGAATAAGCAATGTTCTTCAAGCCAATAACCCTTGCTATATATTATATATTACTCGGACTCGGTTACTAGTAATTTAGTATTTGACACATGTTTGTATCTAAGAGACGGATTCGGCTATTCTACAAAAAAAAAAAACCCACACACACACACATGATATTGGTTTAAAATGAAGTGTCCGAGAGTGACAATGCTTATAACGGAGTGTTGAGTGTAGAGTATTGGACGGGTCGGTACATGATGTAATAAGAGGATTTGAGTAACGTAGGCATCAAGGATTGTAGGGTGATCTACAAGACCAAAGTTGTCGATCCACTGATACTTGTCTTGAACTGTAAATGTTTTGTATTCTGGGAGAATGTTCAAATTGAAAAAAATGTAAAATATGAAAATTTTGGATGTTACAATGATCATATCAAACAACCGAAGATGCCAAGAAGTTGGTCCATCCACTTCTCCAGGGATCTAACGACTTTCAGAATTAATCTGTGCTAATGTTCTTTTGTTTCCAGCGCATCATGTTATCTTATATTCACATCATGTCATACTCCTAAGAGAACAATTTAGATACGAGATAATACTCTCTTTCTCATTCATCTTAAACGTTTATTTATACAAATTACGGAGCTAGGGTTGGCAACACACCAAGCTCAATAGATAACTTAAACAAATATCGTGCAAAATGAGGTCGGTTAAGGGGTTAAAAGTGCGTAAATTGTAACCACATCAAATATACCCAAAGTGAACCTTTACTAGTCCTCTAATAAAAAGGTGACTCAGACTAGGACCTTTTATTAAAATTAACCTAACAGCATATCCGATACAAGGCAATTAGCTTCGCCCCTTCAACTCACAACAAGGCATTCATGATATTTCATGAGGTAGAACACCTTGCAAGGCAAATGGAGTCGTACAAAAACTTTGATACATCCATCCATATAAGCACACAAAATCAAATAGGATGCATGTCATGCATCACAAAAGAATAGTCACTTTCCTCATCTAAGTGGCGAAATCAGCCAAGAGGGAACCTATATATGTGTATTCTCCATTATAGGCACTAGTTTTACAAAGTACTAAGTCTAAGATGATAGAAACAAGTCACCTCCAAATGGTGTTACACTAGTATACTTTTGTCCTCAATTACTAAGGTGTTTCATCAAGGGCGATAAAGCGGAAATGGAATGTAGATCCCCGTGACATTAGAAAACATTAAAGGTTTGTGTCAATACCTTTATAGGAAGGGTTGTCCTTCTTTACCAAGCAACCATAAATGAGTGAAACCATCTAAAAGGTAAGGAAGAACATGATATCGTGAGGTCCTATTGCTTGTTTTTTGGATGTTTGCTTGGTTGTTTCTTTTTGACAACTTTGAATTTGACTTTGATAGACATGATTGTTTAGCTAAGGGTGTGTGATAAGGACCGACAATAAGCAAATCCCCGCATAAGCTGCTCAAGAACAACCCCATATGTAGTGAAGGTGCTCTAGAAAAGTTTAGAAGTCCCAATTACCGTCCCAAAGCAATGACATAGTAAAATGATACATTTGGCAAACAAATTTTTTGATTTTTGATTTGAACTCAATTTTTGTTTGTTTGTGCAGGTTTTTCTTTTGTGGCATATGTGAGCATGAGAATGTAGATGCCAAAATTGATAGTTGCAAGGCACGGAGGTCACCTCGGAATCCACGGCAACCAAGGAGTTATCACGTCATTTGGGATCAAGTGGTCAAGGGCAAACCTTTGTCTAGGCTTTAGCGCATGGATCAAAAGACACTAGTATTACACTATCTAGGGTGTCTTGAGCCTATTCTAAAGGACAGGTTCAAAATAGAAAAGTATCTGTAATGGCCTATTTACACTTGTCATGATTCCCAATTAGGCGTTTGCAAAAACTTTTGCAACTATATGCCACTAGCATATATGCAATCTAAAATGGATGCAACTAACATTCTACATGCCACATAAACTAATGCAATTCTCCTAACAACACATTGTCATACCATCATTTACCTAAGAGCCTTTAATAACACCTTCCAAGATAAATAAGGACGTTACCATCTCGGTTCCCCGAGGTAAAACATATCAAAACAACAATAGAAGAGTAATTTAAATCTTTATTATATATACATAATTAAACTATCTTAAACTATCTTACAAATCCATAAACCATTAACTAAATGACTATTTATTACAGCAGAAGACTTTATTAATTAAATGACAACTATTGACTAATCTGTGTCTGAAACCTACGGTTGTACTTGCCTCGCTTGGACCAGCAACATCCACACACACACAGATAACAAATTACTTGTAAGACTCACTGCTCACCATTTGACCGAAATATTAAAAGGATCACCATAGAAGTTATAAAATAACAACAAAGAAACAAACACAATAACTGATAACAACCAGGTCTCATCATCGTAACACAACCCCATCGACACCGTTCTATAACTCCATCGTGATACAACCCCCTCGACAACGTCCCGTTACATCCTCATCATCGATAGTACAACCCCCCCTGATAGTGTAGTTATATGTCGGTCTAAGAGAGTGATTTTATCACCCTTGTGTCTTTAAATATGGGTCCTTAGTTGTAATTATTGAATAATCGACTTTTGGATTTGGTTGAGGTAATTATGCCTTGTTATTCCCGTTTTGTAAATTGAATCGGATGCATTGATCAAGAGAAGACGAGAAGAGTCCCTCCGCATCCATGACGTGGTGTAAACACCCCAACTAAGACCAAGAAGTCATCCAAGAAGAAGTAGTGAAGATAAGAAGAATTGAAGGAGGAAATTGAAGAAAAGAATTGAATTCTTTTGAAGTGTTGCTGCCGAGCCCAGGCACAGGCTGCGCTCAAGCTCTGCGCAGCTGCGCCCACCAGCGCAGGCTGCGCCGCCTGCGCCCCTGCGCTGCCCTGTTTTCTCGTTTTCTTTTTATCCGCTTTTGGGCTTTGTAAAATGGATTAATTCCTAGGTTTTAGTAGACCCATATAAATACCCCAGAATTAAAA
>VHZZ01000276.1:22118-42172 GCA_009801015.1 Silene noctiflora
GGATAATAGATAATTTTTGGCTAATTATTATTATAAATTAAATAATTTTAAGACGGTTTTGTATATAAGTATTAGTTGTAAATTGTGTGTCGATTAATAAGATAGATGTTTATAATTGGTTTAGTTATATTGTTGGCTCGATTTCGATTAAATTAATCTTGAATTTGACTAGGTTTGAGTCGATGTTGTCATGTTGAAAGGATAATAGATAATATTTGGCTAATTATTATTATAAATTAAATAATTTTAAGACGGTTTTGTATATAAGTATTAGTTGTAAATTGTGTGTCGATTGATAAGATAGGTGTTNCTAATTATTATTATAAATTAAATAATTTTAAGACGGTTTTGTATATAAGTATTAGTTGTAAATTGTGTGTCGATTGATAAGATAGGTGTTTATAAATGGTTTAGTTATATTGTTGGCTCGATTTCGATTAAATTAATCTTGAGTTTGGTTAGGTTTGAGTCGATGTCATGTTGAAAGGATAATAGATAATTTTTGGTTAATTATTATTATAAATTAAATAATTTAAAAACGGTTTTGTACGAGTATTAGTTGTAAATTGTGTGTCGATTGATACGATAGGTATTTATAATTGGTTCGATTATATCGTTGGCTCGATTTCGATTAAATTAATCTTGAGTTTGACTAGGTTTGAGTCAATGTTGTCATGTTGGGATAATTGATAATTTTTGGCCAATTATTATTGTAAATAAAATAAGTTTAAGACAATTTTGTACAAGTACTAGTTGTAAGTCGATTTATAAGATAGGTGTTTATAATTGGTTCGATTAAATCGTTGGCTCGATCTCGATTAAATTAATCTTGAGTTTAACTAGGTCTGAGTCGATGTTGTGTTGAAAGGATAATAGATAATTTTTGGCCAATTATTATTATAAATAAAATAATTTTAAGACGGTTTTGTACAAGTATTAGTTGGAAGTCGATTGATAAGATAGGTGTTTATAATTGGTTCGATTAAATCGTTGGCTCGATCTCGATTAAATTAATCTTGAGTTTGACTAGGTGTGAATCGATGTTGTCATGTTAAAAGGATAATAGATAATTTATGGCCAATTATTATTATAATAAAATAAATAAATTTAAAATGGTTTTGTACGAGTATTAGTTGTAAATTGTGTGTTGATTGATAGGATGTGTGTTTTTAATTGGTTTGATCTCGATCAAATTAATTTTGAGATTGAATAAGTTTGAGTCGATGTTGTCATGTTGAAAGGATAATAATAGATAATTTTCGGTGTATTATTATAAATAATAAAATATTTATATGACGGTTTTATAATATTGAGTGTTAGATTGAAATGATGTGTAGATTAACGAAATATGTGTTTTTAATTTGTTCGATCAAATCGTTGGCTTGGTCTCGATAATCAAACTAATTTCTTTCTTGACCAAATCTCAATCGATATTTTAAATATACTATGATTTTGTAAATATATTATAAAAAATATTTATGTTTATTTGATTTATAACATGTGAAAAAAACGAAAATTAAATAATACAAGTACAATCACAACTCGAGCTTAAATCAAACTCGAGCTTCGTGATTTTAACTTGACAAGCCTGAATCTTAATTTTCAAACTAATCTCAAACTCGTTTGACCTCAAGTTGAAAACATATTGACATAGAACATCGAATATGTCTCGGAATTTTAAATAACGTTTTCTCCATCTCATTTAATTATTTACATCCAGTTTAGCTTTTTTTGGTTAAACCAACTCTTACCGCTTTTTTTTGTGTGCAAATGAGGCGCAAGACCAGTATAACGGAGGAGGAGGAGGAGGAGACTCAAACCAATGACAAAATTGTCACAACGGCTCAGTCTTAAGTCTTAACCACTAAATTACGACGTATCGACAAACCTGAATCTTAATTTAATTTCAAACTGATCTCAAACTCGTTTGAGCTCAAGTTGGCTAGACTACCGGTTACCCCTCTAAGTTCAAAACATATTGTCATAGAACATCGAAAATGTCCCGGAATTCTAAATAACGTTTTCTCCATTCATTTAATTATTTTAAAGCGTCTTGTTTGTGACGGTCTCTTTAAAGAGACCCCTCGCAACCCATCTCCACCTGCCCTCCCACTTGCCCCTTTGTCTCACGTCTCTTCAAAGTGACGGATTTTGTCCGTCACAAATGAGAATTTGTGTAATTATTTACGTCCACTTCAGGGTTTTTTTGTTAAACCAACTCTTACATTTTTTTTTTTCTTTCTTTGTCAGAGAAGGAGGATGAGGAGGAGGAGGAGGAGACTCAAACCAATGACAAAATTATTACGACAACTCAGTCTTAAGTCTTAACCACTAAATTAGGACGGACATTTTCGAAACCTAACTATTACAATGAACCATGCATGGATTTCCACAACAATAATCATAATCCATTGCATCAAATTAATGTGGAAGAGTCAATAATCCATAATATAAAATCCCAAATAAAAATGTTTGGTTGTAAGTAGAAAGGTCTAAGAAGGATAATGAAGTATTTTTTCCATTTTGAAAAAGGCAAAGTAAAGGGGGGATTGGTAGTGGAATGGAGAAGGTTTCTCTGCCGTTGGCTTGGCATATTCTCTGTTGCTTTTTTTATTTTTTTGGGATTTTCTAAGAAAGCTACATTTCCTCTTGGTTGTCCCCAAATGCTTATTTATATTATCTCCAGGGTCTTGCTTTATCCGTCACAAACTAAAGACGGATAGTGCCACTTGCATATTGTTTTTTTTTGTGTTGACCAGGAGTATCCCCTACCGACAGTTGAAGCAATACTCCCTTCGAGGTACTGAAGGCAATTTAATGGGTTGACCCCTCCTAAGTTTGGCCTTTTCATTCGCAACAATCAGGAATCGAACCCATGACCACTTGTTTAAGAGATGAAAGCTCTTACCACTTACACCAGCCAACTTTGGTGCCACTTGCATATTGTGAGAGGGACATTATCCGTCTATAGTTTGTGACGGATAGTGCTCATCTTCAATGAAAATTTGTGAAAAATAAATACAAATTCTCGTAGTCAGATGGTGTCCTTCTCGCAATATGCAAATGACAAATAAAGTGAGAATTAAATGGAACACCCATTTGCCCCCCACTTGATGCGATGCGATTCAAGTCGATGACAATAGTGTTAACAAAGAGCCGATGAAACAAACAGTGGACAATAATGTTGATTACTTGGGCTTGGGCCGTGCTCAATTTTTATCCATGCTTTCTTGGATAATGGACTGATTGTTTACAAGGGGCTGCTTGTTCGAAGTTCATTAGCAAAGCAAACGGTCCAATATTACAAAATAATTCCAGCAGCTTTTAAGTTCATTTTAATATGTGTTGTCATTTTATTTGATGGTTAAATAAGGTCTTTAATAAGCTTAAATGCTAGAGTCCTTTCATTTTATGCTTTAATGGTTGTAATTAGTGTAAGAGTGATTACATACTCTTCACTTGACTGGATATTTCGACCTTGACTGCCTATATAAGGCCAAGGGTTTTCATCAATAAGATCATCCAGAAATAATTATGAATAAACTTTGAAGTTTTCGTTTGCTTCGTGTAAACATTGGGTTCGACGAGTTTCGTTCCAAAACTGGTTATTGTTTGACGCGTTTCGAACATTAGCTCGAATTATAATCAATAGGTCTTGATTATAAWTCACCATTGTTTGGGTTATAGGTCTAACCCGAKCAAATATCCCATTGTTTCGTTTTCTTCATAGATTGCGAAACAAATATCCTAGTTACTTTGATTTCGTTTACAAATAAAAACCCACATGAAAAAATTCCCAAAAATCCAGAATCGCTTAAAATGGACAGTTTACACGACTGTTCAATCTGATTGTTTCCGCTGCAAACTCACGAGTTCTAATCTTTGAGTAGAATTCGTATCACCACTTGTGACATTGTGAGAGGAACATTATCCGTATTCAACTTGTGACGGATATTGCTCGTTTTTTATGAGACAAAGTGATAAATAAATCACATTATAATTATTTTCTTTTGGTGGTGGACTAGTGGGTGCTATCTTAAACCCCACATTATAACTCTAGTTTAGACATAACTCTAGGTATAATCGGTATTGACGAAGTCAAGATTTATGAGAATAAGAGTTAATCAGAGTTTTCTTACTTCAGTCTGGAAGTTGGGATTCGATTCTCATCCGCGATATGAGTGTGCTCTTTTGAACCGAACAAGAAGAACGAAGTCAAGATTTATAGTTAAATACGAGTATATTTTTACAAGAGAAACAAGTGATATAATAAGCTAAATTTGAAAAAAATAAAATAAAAAATAGAGCAACTTTTAACTAAATTTTTATTTATGGGAGGCTAACAAGGATGTCGATTCTCCGTCACTCATTCTACTTATAAAAGTGGATTACCATTTGCTTTATGAATGTGAACATGGTACAGAATTATGTATAAAACGGTTTTATAATAATAACTATGCATAAATATGCGCTTATTAAATCATGGGAAGATTTCAGTAAATAAATGCATAACTATTTAAAGTGCAAAGTTTGCTTGATTAATTTGATTTTACATTATAATTTTGTTCAATTCGCACAATTATAAAGGTGATATAACGAAAATTGATAAAAAAAATTGTTTTATTTAATACCGATTTGAGCTAAATAGTACTACCATAAACTATCTAGTTCATTGTCTCGTCTCTATTTTAACAATTAACATTAAGATAGACCTTAGAATTACCAAAGATAAATGGTAGAGTTTAGTGATTAAAACTTGAGTAACATTTATGCCTTTAGATTTCGAGATTATCAGCCTCGAGTGGTTGACCGGTATACGTGATTTGTACTTTATAATTTTTTATGCTATCACGTATGCTCAGGGATTAGCCAATGCACACCAAAAATAGCGACGGCAACCTGCCGCTTGCCAAGTTCCCTCGTCATTAAAAAAAAATCAATAGATCTAAAATTCTAATTTTTTTTAGACGTGTCAATTTACTTACAATACAAGCTACCCTAAAGTTTCTCCTCCATTAAATCGATTGATAGATGCACAATTGCACAAATTGTTCTCTTGTGTGGGCTCCATTGGATGGATCGCAAATTGACGGGCACTATCCGTCACAAGCTGAAGACGGATAGTGTTCTTCTCACAATATGTAAGTGACACGATTCATACGGTGTTCCATTTCTCCCCCACTTGCCCTTCCACTTGCCTTATTGTGAGAGGAACACTATCCGTCTTAAACTTGTGACGGATATTGTCCGTCACAAACAAGACGCTTTGTTGATGGAGTACATACTTTTCATTTTTATTTTACTTGAATATCTAATTTGATTGGTGTATACTTTTCCACTACAATATGTCGCCATTATAATACAGTAAATTTGATACCAAAATGGTGATTTAGTGTGCCCACATTTATATTGAGACATGTATGTTGTATGTTGGAGGAGATAATGTAAATTATTGGATTTATAGTTTTTTTTTCCATTGACCAATCCAATATCAAGTAAATACTAAAAAAATTGAATCCGATTCCTTGAGAATAAATAATATTTTCCAACTTGTGAGGGTTTGCACTCGAAAAATAATATATTATATTCCATTTTTATTGATGAAATTTTAAATTGATGTTTTTTTTACTATTCTTTCTATTAAATTTAGATTCAAACTAATTTGAAATTACTTAAACCATTAAATTTTAATTAGTTGCTCTAATTGGTTAAACTTAATAACTCTTAAGCCTCGTTCTTTCGGTTAAAGATAGCTGAATCGATCTTAATTGAATTGAGTTAAACTTGTGTTGAGAACATAAAAAAATTCCCTATTTGGGCATGCTCATGCCACACTTTGGGAGCCCAACCCGCTTCTTCACATGGGTTGATCCTAGGGCAGGGTGGCCATTACCTAACCCTCTTTGCACCGTCTTGACCAATGTCCAGTGTAGATCCCGCGCCAATGCGACGGTTTTTTAGATATGAATGTTAAAGAATTTAACAATTATACTATTGATATTTAACTTCTCCAAAGTTAATTATAAAATTTATTATTAGTAATATTTAACTTCTCGAAATTTAATTATAAAATTTAGTATTAGTAATGTTTTGTATTAAGAGGTACAAAATAGAATGTTTGACACTTTTACTCCGTATAAGATTACTCGTGTTATTGGAACAATTTTGTTAGTTATACTTTTTTATTAAAAAAACATTTAATTTTGAAAACAATAGTGGTAAAATATTTATATCATATCATACGTATAATTAGTGCAATTTTATTTTTGTAACAAAACAAGAATATTCTATTAATATATTTTGAAAAAAATATTATCCCATTCTTAAATATCTTAGAATTATTTATTGTATGAAATTAATCAGTATGACCTAGTTATAGATATGATATAATGAAGCCCTAAACCCAATATAGAGTAACTCATTTAAGCGGGAAAACTTTAGAATGTCTTATTCTTTTAGTATAAGAGGGACTAGACCTGAATATAATCCGAAACCCGCACGAATCTGACCCTATTCAACCAGACCCGGATATTTATTATTGCATATTAATCGTTATCCCAAAATAATTTAATAACAACCCGTCCAAATATGTCTCCCTCCAAATTAACCCGATCCAATTTAAACCGTTTGCGAGATCCGGATACAACTATACAAGCCACGATACGACAAATCCGGTCAGTAAACAGTCCACAAACCACAAAACTACTCAAAATCTCAAACACACTAGTAACCAGAATTTGAGAATGGAAGCGGGAACATTTTATCTCCATTTGCGTCTTTGCACACCAAAACACTCCCTTCAACACTTCCGCCATTATCATCCTTCTTTCCCGCGCTTCACCATTAACGCCTCTTCCTCTTCCTCCAACTCCAATTCTAGCTCTCTTCAGGTACAATTTCTCTCGCCTCTTCAATCTCTAGGGTTTACGGCACAACGTTACATTACTCCGCAATTTTAATGAAAGCGGATGTTGATTTGATTTCAGTCGGAAACTCGATACGTCGCGCCGAAACCGAATCGAAATCGAATTGCGGAATGGATTACTGAAAACGACGACGTTGCGCGGATTTTACCGATTTATGTCGGCGGTTTTTCTCTTCTTGCTGTTCTCGTTAATCGCGCTGTTTCTGGTATTGCTCCTGTTGCTGACGCCGGAAGGTATGAGTTTCGTTGTTAATTTACATTTATGTTAATGTTAATCTTGTGTGAAGTTTGAATTATTACTCCGTATTGATGATTTGAGTTGAATAATTGCGGAAATTTGATCGATAATATTTGAATGTTTGTTTTAATTGATGTGTATTTCTGATTACACGAGTGAGTGATTATAAGGACAATGCAAACGATTGTTTTAATTGTTGTGTTATTGTTGATTGCTGTTGTAGATTGTTGCGCGAATTGTTTTAGCTGGATAATTGTTGGTGCGTTACATTTATGTGTTAATGTTCATGTTGTTGTGCGAAGTTTAAATTATTACTTCGTATTGATGGTTATGAGATGAATGATGGCGGAAATTTGATAAAAACATACATTCAAATGTTTGTTTTAGTTGATGTTAATCCGGTAATTGCTACTGTGAATGGTGATGTAATTTTGTTATCTGTGGATAAGTCTATTTCTGATGAGATGAGTGCGAGGTAAGTAGGAAAATGCAAACGAATTGTTGTGTGTTAATTGTTGATCGGATTGTTTTAGCTAGAAATTGTTGTTGCTTTACAGTTATGTTAATGTTAATCTTGCTGTGCAAAGTTTGAGTTGAAGATTTGATCAGTGAAATTCAAATGCTTGTTTAAATTAACAGCAGCAGTTTGATAAACGATATTCAAATGTTTGACGTTATTTTGGTAACTGCTGCTGTGAACTGGAATTTAACTTTGTTGCTGTTGCTTCTGCATGGTTAGATTGTTACAAATATACTAGGACCTCTCTAGTTCTTGTATACATTGAGATGTTTGATAGTTTGCAGTTATTTTGCGTGTGAAGTTTATGATCAATTTTGGTGTCTTGGTAATATCGGAAACAATATTTCTATTTCCAGTGGAGTAAGAAACTCATTATTCTTTCTTGTATACATTGAGATGTTTGATAGTTTGCAGTTATTTTGCGTGTGAAGTTTATGATCAATTTTGGTGTCTTGGTAATATCGGAAACAATATTTCTATTTCCAGTGGAGTAAGAAACTCATTATTCTTTGGTTTCGGATTATGATAGAATGATGGTAAGAGGTTCGCCTACTTTCATTATTCCAATCATAATTAGAGGTCATCCAAAACAGCATTTCTGCCTTGTTAATACAGAGGCAAGGTTGTGTATATCACACTAATAGTGCCACACGGGGAATCACGCTAGTCAACCCCAAACCATTTTGGTAGTGAACCTTTTTTGTTTACTTTGTTGATGATAATGATTATCATGTTTAATTTTTGGCATAGTATTCCCATAGAACCTTCCGTTTAGTGTTAATGGATTAAAATTGTTTTATGTTATTACAAAAAAACAGTTCACAGTCGAGGGCGGATCTTCTGGCTCTTGGTTTGGCTGTTACCAATATCTTAAGTGGTCTTGTTTGGCTGTCAATTCGACCAAAGACTATCTCTAAGGTAAGAGCTTCACCTCTTAGATGATATTTGTTGATCTTGTGTCTTGTGCTGCTCTTATGATTGATAGTTTAAATTTGTCTAGCTGACTCATGCATAGCATTGCGCCACTGCCTTCATTACGCATTTTCCATTCCAGGTGGACCCTGATGGCGTGGATTGTTATTGGATTGCTCCTCACCTCCCTGTATCTGTTGTATCAGAATTGCAATGGTAAGTAACTTAGTAACTAGCATCTTATTTAGAGCTTTTCTCTGATTCTTCCCATGTAGTTAGCCTTCTCTTTTGATTAGATAACAGTCTACCATGTATTCGTCTAAAATAATTTATCACAGTATTACATGACCTGCAAAGATGTTTGATAAGCGTCTTGTAATACACTCATTCTTAAGATTCTGGTGTAAGTGGTTATTTTGAACACAGATTTATGTTGTTTGAATTAGTAATACAGGTAAACTTGAATCCTAGTAAGAGTATGTGTGGCCGTTTTTGGGTAGTCAATAACGATTCTCTCTGTTTACAGGTTCTGGCAATCTCTCTCAACGGTCACATGCTGTAGATCCCTGGTTATAATCCATGACGGTAGCTGTATATTTCAAATTGGTGTGGCTGCTAAATCATCTAAAACTGATGTGGAGACAGTGGATGCAACTAAATTTGTTCAGGGGTCACTTTATGGAGGTCTTACGAGATCTGGAACACGTAAGATATGGAGCTTTATTATATTAGCTGTTGCCACCCAGAACAAAAACATTCTGGTGGAATAATGTCTTGACTATAATTGTTCTTTTTAATTTCTGCAGAGAGCTATTTGGCCAATCTCTCTCTTTACCCAGGCAAGTCTGAGCTGCCATTTTTGCCATCAAATACACAGGTGAGCACCAGGCTCATAGCTCTCAGGATACCTGTAATCTGACTATCATGGTTGTAATGCCTTTCTTTTGTATGTTCGCCTTTTTAAATACGATTATGGAACACGAGTCGCTTCGTAGCTCTAAGGAGATTCCTGTGGTAATAAGCATAATAAGCTAGTGAGTATCACTCATGATGGAGTTGAGCATTATAATCATCTCATATTGAGTCCTCCTTTGGGTTTACTGTAGAAACCCATAGACTAGATAGTTTGCTCAACTAGAATGGCAAACAATCACCTAAACCTATCTTGAAGGTGATTTCTCGAAGGTGATTGTCATGTCATACTCACTAGTCACTACTAAACATTGAAGGAAAGAAAATGGATACCTCCATTCCTCCGTTTTCCCTCGTTAAAGGCAAATCAAATCCTTCCAACACATGAAAGATTTGTAGGGAAAATGACATTGATCCATTCCCCTACCCTTCCCTTCCCCTCCATTTCTCTCCCTTTTTCTAGTGGACAAGTGGTAAATAACGAATTCACTGTAACTCTTTCTTTTGAACAGGCCGTCATTCTGCAGCCACTTGGTGACAAGGGGATCGCAATTTTAGGCGGTGATACTATACGAGGATTTAGCACAGCTGACCAGGTTCATTTTTTGTTTTCCTTTTGCTATCACATTGATGAATATAATGTTGATCAGTGAGAATGATATTTCGGTTCAATGGTAAACGTCATTCAATACTAGGATCCAAAGCGGATTTTCCCTGAATCTATAACAGGTGGTTATTTGCAACGTTAGAAAGTGTGCTTCGGAAACTCGTATCTGTAACGCTCTCTCTTTCAGTTAATGAGTTACTAAAGTGGCAGCTTGCTTAGTATGAGACTGAATCAAAATAGCTCTATTACAAAGGTCATATTTAAAGGATTTGTGAGCTTGCTGAGAAGTCCCTTTTAAGAGGGAAAATACAAATTATAGAAATACCAAAAAGATCGTAAAACTTATTAATCTGATTGGCGTTCACCTTCTATTTCGAGAGTGGGATGGAATATAACGCAGAAGAGATTTGCAGCATAACTTCCAGTATCACTGTTAGTTTCAGTTAAAGCGAAAATCGTTTCTTTGACGGGTCATCCTGAATTTTGGCTTAGCTTGGCTTCGCTTCTTTGACTTTTTGATTGGGTGAATTTATTATGTTCTTAACATCATCGACCTAAGAGAATGATACGGAAACTGCGTTTCTTCGGCTCTTTCACATGCATATTATATGGAGAAAGAAATAGTATATTTTACTCCCCTTAATCATTGCTTCGTCTTTTCTGCCTGTCATTAACATTGATTATGTATATTTATATATTTTTAGCTGTTAATCCATTTGTTTCATAATTTGCCAAATCAAAGACACTTCTTGCAAATTACAGGCATGGATATCATTAATTGGTGACAAGTTGGATGCTACCTTGACAAAGTCACTTACCAGGGCTCCATTGCAAACGGAGGATACAATCTCGACACGAGTTTCTGATGATTTACAATTTTAAGGTAACCTTTTGCTTGGCTGCTGAAGTATTAGATGGTCGGAAAAAATTGTGCATCTATGCGAGCGATAAGTCTTAACAAGAAGGAACGAACTGTGTTTTCAGAAATGCAAAACCATAATTAATTCCCGATAGCTGTACAATGATACATTACCACAGTAATTCCAATGATCCTCCAAAGACTAACCACCAAGACACAACTAGTAACCAGTAGATCCTCTAACAAATTCACATAACACTAAGCCGAAGAGGCAGAAAAAAATAAAAGATGTGTTTTCAATCTCTCCAATTTAGCTACTTTGTTTTCCCTAATGGCTTCTCTACAATAGCATACAGGAGAAATCAAACCAAGAAATGAGTGTTAACAAAAAATATGTTTTTTTTCCCCTAATGCCTTTTTACAAGTGTTGATAATTAAATTGAATCCCAAGGGACCAATCCTGTATCTAGATCACCCAGGTTGGCAAGAATAAAGTCCCTTAACCCGGTGTCCCAAACCTCGCAGAACCGTTTGTGCCAATCTTCCGGTTCAATAGCTTCAGTCCCTAACCCAGGTGCTCTGTCTCTTGAATTCTCATTTTGATTCTCTTGCCAGTCAGCAACATATGTCGACACTCTTCTATAGAACTTAGCTTTAAAAATATCCCAAACCTGATACTTGTAATGGTTTATCAGGGCTTTACCTTGTGGCAATGTCGTCTTGTTGAATTCTTTTTTCAGCTTGAAATGATGAACCTGATTCAAAAGAGTATCATCAACAGCATCTGGTCGTACAATTGATTTATGCCTCTCGGGATTTCTCATCCGACAAGTGTACCCCAATGTCACTCCCTCTTCAGGACTTTTCTTCAAACCTGAGGGTCCAAAACTATGACAATCTGTTCTAATTTCCCCCACGTTTGGCGAAGTTAATGTCACATTATCCACAACTGCTCTTAGAGACCCAGGACCGGGACTAACAGTCACAGGGTCACCCATCATCCTGTTCCTGTTCTTGGAGGGAGGAGGGAAATAATAAAATTCATCCACGTCAAAGAACCCGACCCATCTACACTCATCCCTAGCCCTCAACACACAGTGTGAGAACCCAGCCTCCTGAGACTTAACCCATGGCCAAATATGCCTACTAACATTATAGTTTTGCTCATCAAGCTCATCGATAACCTCTTTCAACCCATCATCGCTGTTATTATCATACACAAACCAACGCTGAACCCCTAGCCAAGCATGGTAAGCTATCCATTCCTTAATAAACATCGCCTGATTCCAAACCATACTACACCCACAAAGCTCATATTTATAACTACCCTTGTTAATTTCATCTCTATTTTCATGAAAATTATTCTGATTTATTCTTGCTATCGATGGAAAAATTTGGCGTATTCTATTTCTCCTTACAGTAACATAAACATCCTCATTATTTTTCAGTTTTCTTTGCATAGGTGGAGGTATTGGGCACCTGATTACCTCTTGTGCAGCTGTAATTGCCTTTACAGTAAGTCCACTTTCCATCTTCTCTAATGAATTCCCATCTGCGAAACGACAGCTGAAATAACTTGGGTCCGATTCTCTGTCGGACCTTAGATGCAACCCCTTGACAAACACTGCAACTACATCTTCCCCATCTAAGACTGCATCATAAGCTAACATATCCCACAATTGACCTGTCTTATTACTCTCCTTCAACCCCGCCACCCACTCAAACCCTGCCACGTCATCCATGTGCCCTCGCAACCCCACCGCTGACGTATAATTCGCTGGCGGTGCAGGGCACTGGACAATCCATCTCCCCTCTCCATATTCATCTGCTGACATCATAGGATAACTAACGGTAACTTCCTCTTTACCATTATAACCGCCAGTCAACTGCTTACTATACACACAGTCAATCCTCTGTTGAACACGTGGACCCTTCTCATTGGTCAACAGAATTACCATAACATGATCAGTAAAAACCACCCTATTCTCAACCCTCAACTCCACTGGTTTTTTACTATCACTTCTATGGTAGTTTGTCAGATCTTGCACTGAATAACTCACAGACGACGACAACCCGGCTAATTTCCTAACTATAGGCGCCGGTCGAAACGGACCGGAAGTAAATCCTCTATACAATAACGTAAAAATACCAAATAAACACAAACACAACAGTAAAAACTTAGTAGAAAAAATCTGGGTTGTACTAAAACTAGCCTTAACTAGCCGTTTCCGTTTCCTGGCTTCCATTAAAACACTCATAGGTACAGGTATAGTTTATGTTGACGATAATTAGTAATTTGTTGATGACTATTTATATTATGGAGTAAAAACAGAAGAGATATGGTAAATTTAATGGAGAAAAAAAGGGAAGAGAGAATAAGGTAAGGCGTAGATCTGGGGTAAGGTAAGACCGACAGTAATACTGATATGGTTTTGTGCCGTGTTTTAATTTTGGTGTGGTTTTGTGTCGGGAGAAGAGAGAGATAGAGAGAAAAGAAAAGAGGAGAGGAAAACACGTTTAGAAGGCTGCGCAACGGTCAGCCTAGATGTGGGAGTTTAATATAATGTGCTTCGTTGGGCTTATGCTTCTAGTGTTTGGTGTGAGGGAATGAATGATGGGAATTATGGATTGGGGCCTAGTAGGGTCGCTGTAAAACTTTGGCGCATCAAATTTTTTCTGGCTGCTTTTACTCGCCTTTTAAAAGTGGGAGGTGTAGTGTAGTGATGTGGAGACTGGAGTACATGTTTGTTTATTTTTGGTTTTTTGGAAGAAAAAAATTGGGTGCATTATAGGGGAGTTGTACAAGTACAATTATTGACATGTTCGATTGATGATTGTGGTGTTGGGAGGTTGTTTCGTAATGTAATTTGCATGTTGAGTTCATTGTAGACGGTCCGTCTAAAGCTGGATAGTGATCATCTCATAAAATGCAAGTGGGAGGGTAAGTGGGGTATTTATTTCCCACCCATTTGCACTATCACCTTACATTTTATGAGAGAGAAACTATCCGTCCTCAACTTTAGACGGATAATGTCCGTCTACAATGAGAATTTGTGTATCTGTTTTAAGATGAAATTGGGTTAAATATGTTGCATTTTCCTTTGGCTCATACATCATTAGTTTTAAGTTTAAGGCGGATATTGTCGTCTTAAACAAGAATTTGTGCATGATAAGAGAAAGTTTAGGTAAAAGAGATTATATTTTGTCGCCATCACCGTAGTATCACAACATTGATAAATTTTAGAGGAGCGGAATTTTTCGATAGGTTATCATATTCGGGTTGTTGTGCACTTTTGCTGACAAATAGGACAATTTTTTTTGTCCAACGAAACGCGCACTTAATAACATTACAATAGACGTGAGTAGGGATTCAAACCTTGGACTCATTGTCCACAATACCTCTGCAGTATGCTTTAACCACTAGACTAAGACATTTTCGGTATAGTACAATATATGGTACAATATCTTATAATAGTCCTCTTACCTAAATTTAAACCTAGAATTTTCTACTAATGGAAACAATATAATTACCAAATCATAATATTAATGTCATAATTATAATACTTAATTCTTCATTTACCTTAATTATAGTGTGTTGATTTCTCAGCATATTCTGAATTTACAACTATTTAATACAATATTTCATCTGTTATTTATTGTCTAAATTAAATTTGACTCAATATTTATTGGCTTTTACTACTACTTTTTTTTTATTTTGGTTATTTTTGCACGAGTTAAGGATATAATATACCCTCAACATAAAAACAACTTGCATATACAAATAAATTAACACTTTTCACCTATGTAAGCTGAGATAAAAAAAAAATCAAGGAAAACATTAAAAAAATGTTTGAGACGGAGTAATTAATAAGAATAAAATAATATAAACATTTACTGCATATGATCATATTAATTGGACATTGAATGTCACATGTTTTGTAGCAAAGCTTACACCCAACAAGTGAGTATGGAGAATGACATTTCCATGAAGGTCCTCCAAAATGTCACGCCTATTTCGTGGTCAACTATTCCATTCCAGAGGATGTTTTATTATCGTGGACGGCTAATTGGCGAGTATGTTTCTGTAGCTCTCTCTTATTGACCATATGCTAATTTCTGTTTAAAAATATTTGGAATGTTTCTTGTGAGTTTTACGTAACTTACTAGTTCCTCCCTCTCAGACTGTTTTCTACACGTGGCATTATTAGGGTAAAAGTAATTAGTTATTCGAGAAATTCCATAACTACAAAACAATAGCCACATCTTCAAGTAAAGTGAAAAGAAAAGGACCATTCTTTTTAAAAACCAAAAAAAAAAGCAAATATTCCACCTCACATTAGGTGGCAGCTTTGGCCAAATTATACTTTACTCTTGTTAATTAATATTTTTGTGCAAATTTTTGTTTGAGATGAATATATCTTTCTTAATGTTAAAACAGGTCAAGTTGTATAAGTATATTCCCTTTCATCCAACACAAATTTTCATTGAAGATTATAAGGTGAACACGGATAGTGTCTCTCTCACAATATGCAAGTGACATTATCCATAGGATGCTCCATTTTCCTCCCACTTGTTTTATTGTGAGAGAGGCACTATTCGTTTTCAGTTTGCGACGGAGAGGGTCATAAGCAAGACACTTTGTTCATCCAATTCAAAGGTCACAAGAAAGTAGGTTTATTTTACTTTTGGATTGGATGAGAGGGAGTATGAGACAAGAACAAAATGTTTATGGGGTGGCAAAAATTTGTCTCATTTATTCAAGTGGATGTTATTTAAGTCATGTTTTTCTGACTTAATTCGAGCCCATTTAAGTTCAACTCAGTCCAGTTTAGTTTTTTTCAGTTAAGTTTAGTTTATCTCTTCACGCATTAACTCTTACTTTAACTCCTTCAGTTCATGTCAGCTCGATTTAGTTCAATTTAGCTTCTTTTAGTCGAAAAACATAGGCATTTACTTTGTTTTAATCTTGAGATTAGTATATTTGTTAACAGAGCAATTTATATTTTTAAAAGGTGAATAAATTCACCTTCATTTGTTAATTTTGAGATTTTATTTATATTTTTAAAAGGTGAATAAAATCACCTTCATTTGTTAATCTTGAGATTTTATTAGTTATACAAATTGTTTAAACTCCGAGTAATGATTAATAGATGAATAATCCACCATCATTTATTTCCGACTTTTATTTCTTAATTTTTCTCGTTCTATTATATACATTTTCCTTAACAATTACCTATAACCTGAACAAATCATTATTCTAAAAGTCTTGGTTTTGTATCTTAATGATTTCTAATTTGACTTTGATGCATAAAATTGGAATAGTTTTATTGCTCTTCCCATGTGATTATTACAATTGATTTGCTAGCGTATTAGTAAAGTTAGAAGCAAAGAGACAAATTGGAGATTGGATAAAGATTAAAGAAGTAGCAAATGTAATCTAAACAACTCAGAAGCTGCTACACTTCGTTTCTGTGCATGTGATAATGCTTATCCATCACCGTAAAAGAAGGCATAATTAACTAAACTTTTAAATCAATTTTGTTTTTTTAGCCAATAAAGCGTCTTGTTTCTGACGGACACTATCCGTCACAAACTGAAGACGGATAATGTCCCTCTCACAATAAGACAAGTATGGGGCAAGTGGGGGAGAAATGGAGCACTTCATGAATAGTGCAACTTGCATATTGCGAGAGGGGCACTATCCGTCTTCAGCTTGTGACGGATAGTGCCCGTCTTGAATGAGAATTTGTGTTTAGTCAATTAGGAGAACAAAAATGAAAAGGTGTAATGCCGTTGCACAAATAGGATTATACATACGGATGTATATGAATATCGTACATCTAATACAAATTTAATTAAACTTATATATGCAATTTTTTTTTAACTTTAAAAGATTTTAAAATTAAAATTTTATTGAGTTTATATGTATTATTTTTGAGTTTCAATATAATATTTTGAGTTAATTTTTTTTTATAACGGCGCTTAGGTTGTTTTCAATAAAAGCTCGTAAATTTACATATAAGTTCAAACCTTTGGTATAAAGCTTCAAATCTATACTACCAGATGCATATAGCTGGTTGTATAGTCCACTAATTGACTGTAATTGTAAGTAATCTTGATTAATTCACGAAAATTTGGGAAAGACGGTCTCTCACCAACGCATTGAGAGATTACTTTTTCTATATTTTTTATAATCATTTTTTAATTTTGATTATAAATTAAAATAACTCTTTTATTTAATACAATATATGTTTTTATTACAATCGTACCAATTATATCACAGATTGTATAATTTCCAGTTTTGTATTATACGTGCACTTTATTAAGGAGAAGGCAGAATTAAGTAAATTTTGAAATCAATTTTGTTCTTTAGCCAATTAAGGTGAACCATAATGTTAGTGATACGTAATTTTAATTAATTAAATTTGGTTAATGTTGTTGTTACATCTCATAATCAAAGGTTACCAACCTAGCAAAGCCAGTGAGATATGATTTGTTTAATGCATAATTAGAACATGTTAGTTTAGTGGAATCTTTGAGAATAAGAGTTAGTCGGAGTAGCAAGAGCTCTCTTACTCCAGCTATAAAGTTGGGGTTTAATTTTCACCCGCGACATAAGTGCGTTTATTTAAACCCAAAAAAAAGTGTAGTGAAGTCTTTGTTTGTAATACTTTAGCATTAAGGGGAAATCCTAATACTACGGGGTGAATATGATCGGACTTACAATTGACCTAATTTCAAAATGTCACGATTTTTCCGAGTGAAAATAGAAAATGACAAATTAAGCTTGATCGGAGCTTAAGCTGGGATCGAGATTTTTCCTAGTGAAGCTCGGGTTTCAAATTTTTAAGTTGGATGGGCTTTAACTCGAGCTCAACCTTAACATCACGAACAAGTCGCGAGTTCATCCAAGCCCGAGCTCAAACCCGTTGAATGTAAGTTATTTTTATCTCAACATGTAATTTGTGTGTTCCTTCCACATTTCGCTATCTATGAACGGAATGAGAACTGATTAATCTTTTGCAAGGTGTCATCTCCATAATTGAACACAAGTTGTTTAAAACGGAGATACCTATTGGCTTTTTTTATAGTTAGACGGGTCAAATATTACTCGTATGAATGAAGATAAAAGAATAATATTTGATCTAGAGTTTATCTTATATATCTGAATAGCGTTGTAATTAGCTCGTTTTAGTGATAAAATATATACTTTTATTTTAAGAGAGACTAATTGATAATCGAAAAACTACAGTTCCAAACCAAGGTGAGTTCGCTACGTCCTGGCCTTGCTTACACGGTTACGCATTAGTACGAGTATTAACTTGGATAATCGCGACACTAACACCACCTCAAATTGTCAAAAACGGAAGAGTATCTTCTCCATTTCTTTGTTTATCCATTTTCTTTCAAAAATTATTATACTATATATATTCTAATAAGTAAATTCACAATCATCCGATTGAACCCAGAATTAATCTGAACCGTTGAGAAATACTGGACCGAAGAATCTTACTCGTCAAAAACTATATCCAATGCTGCTGAGTTCTCTTGACAAAACAATATGTTAATATTTTACCGTACAGGTTGGTGAACAAGGTGAAACTCCGTGACGGGACACGTTCAACGCTTCATTGATCATTGATCATAGATAAATTCGACAAATCGAAGAAGTCGTAGCCTAATAGTTAAAAACAGAGATATCATGATAATTAGTTTTGGATTTGAATCGCTCCTTTATATTGTACTGACTTTATGTTTCATTTGACATCAAAACAAAAATAGATAAGTTTGGCAATAAAGTGGATTAAATTTGATTTTTTTGTGTCTATGACAAGAATAAATTGCATATTAGCATGAATAGCTTTCGCAAACTACAAGGTGGTTAAGTCGAGTATATGCAGCTTTATTCCTGAATTAGTAAGAAAGAAAAAAAGATTATTTTCGAATAAATCAAGATGAAAATTATGTCAAAACTTATCGAATGATTATCTGACTGGTACGAGTATTTCACAATTTCAAAAAAAGGTACAATCAATAAGTGTATTTTTATATATTAAATTATTAGGAGGGACAAATTTGGACATGGATGTGCTTCATGTTTATAGAAAACTTATTTAGATAATCACAAATTCTCACAAGCTGAATACAGGTTGTGCGTCTTACAGAATATACAAGTGGCAAATCAAGTGGGAATTAAATGAAATACTCCACTTAACTTTTGATATTGTGAAAAGGATACTATCTGTTTTCAACTTGTGACGAATATTAGTATCCGTCTTCAATTAGACAAGCGGTTAGATAATTTGGTATACAATCATCTCAATAAGTAAAATTTTCATATATTTAACCTATTCTTTTTTACCATGTTAAACCAAATCCAATCATAATTTTTGAAAAACTTTTTAATCATTTGAGAGAACTTTATATAATAGGAATACCACTATGAATTGAGTCGGCATCTTTAACTCGAAACAAGTTGATAAACTTAGAAGTGTTGTATCCAATTCTGATAATTTTGATGATAAGTTGTTGTCTCTTTAACCCAATTTTAAGGGTACGTACTTCTACTTGCAAGACACCATGTCTCCAACTCCAAGTCTCTAATGTCACACTAGGTAGCACAGACACTCCTTAAAATCAGTCGTCACGTGTCTGACACTCATCGGATACACGCCGGACACGCCTAAATGTGTCGGATACCAATAAATGAGGAATGAGATGTCAAAAGACTGAAAAAGATTGATTAGAAGACGGGTTTGACTGGGAAATGAGAATAAGTTATAGTCAAAGTCAAATTTCAGCTTCAACTATTTAAATTTAATATCAAATACATTTAAAAAAAATAAAATAATACGTTAATTTTAACTATAAATATATATTTTATTAAATTTAAATAACGTGTCTCGTGTCCTGAATTTTATGGGATGCCGTGTCACGTGCTAAGGTATTAAGGTAATTATAATAACGTGTGTCCCAATTTTGTCCTTGCATATATTCCTAATTTTATCATGAAAAATAAAGGTAAGACGTAATGAGGAGAGAAACGCAATATACTCGTATAATACTTATAATATTTCTTTG
>VHZZ01000276.1:55600-69888 GCA_009801015.1 Silene noctiflora
GAAACTTACATCATGCTGATGATGAAGGTGAGGAGAGTGCTCACAGGTCATCAGAGGAGAGCGAGAATGTTTCAGAAAATGGGGATGTTTCTGCCAGTGAGTCTGGTGATAGGGAGGATGGCTCCCCTGAGCATGAAGAAGTGGCGGATCATGGGCACAACAAGGATGAAAGTGATGATGAGGCGGAAGGAATGACTGATGCACAAGGAGAAGGAGATGGGTCGTCGTTGGTGCCACTTTCAGTACGTCTCTTAAAAACTGTAAAGCCTCTAGCAAAGTATGACCCTGCATCTTCAAATGAAAGAACAAGAGGATCCCGTGTTTTCTATGGAAATGACTCCTTCTATGTGCTCTTTAGACTTCATCAAGTAAGAATCGTTTTTTAGGGATATGGGTTTGATAAGTACTACTTCCAGTCCATTTAGCTTTGGTGGTTGGCGAATTTGACTAATGTTATGAAAATAGTTGTTTAATAAAATAAACTTGACAAATTTTAAAGAAATTAATTGTTAAAGTTGGCATCGGATGATCACCAAAGTCAAATGGGGACAGTATTAATGTCACAGAGGTTGCATTCCATGGCCGCCCTTTTCATCTTCCTTTGCCTCTTTTTTTGGCCAGACTTTGTATGAAAGAATCCGGTCGGCAAAGATTAATTCATCAACAGCTGACAGAAAATGGAAATCCTCGAGCGATTCTCTTTCGTCTGACCTGTATTCAAGGTTTGTGTGATTTTCGAACTTGATTTTTATGTTTTAATTGTAATTGGTGTACTGTGTGATAGTTTGAATGATTTCCCCTTTTGATCTTTACAGGTTCATGAATGCTCTATATAGCTTGGTTGATGGTACTTCTGATAACAATAAATTTGAGGATGATTGTCGAGCTATTGTTGGCACTCAATCATATCTTCTCTTCACATTAGACAAGCTTATATATAAGCTTGTGAAGCAGGTTCATATCTATTTTCCTACTTTATGTTCTTCCATTTCCATCCTTGTAATACCTGCTAAGT
Source organism: Silene noctiflora (assembly GCA_009801015.1). NCBI lineage: Eukaryota > Viridiplantae > Streptophyta > Magnoliopsida > Caryophyllales > Caryophyllaceae > Silene > Silene noctiflora. The sequence continues at coordinate 56,616 of VHZZ01000276.1, forward strand.
ACGATTTTCTTTGTAAATCTACGTCAGCTTCAAATATTAGCGGCGGATGATGTGGACAACAAACTTCTTCAGCTATATGCATACGAGAGCTCAAGAAAATCTGAGAGATTCTTAGATATTGTCTATCATGAAAATACGCGTGTTATCCTCCATGACGAAAACATATATCGTGTTGAATGCGTATGTCACAGCTTGTTTATCTTTTCTTAGTTAATTTTGCATTTGAGACTAATAACATGCAGTCTCATGTCTTCCTTTTCTGGGGTTTATGTGCAGTCATCTTCACCCACTCGCCTGTCTATCCAGTTAATGGAAAAGGGTCAAGATAAGCCAGAACTTACTGCTGTTGCAATAGACCCAATTTTTTCGGCTTACCTACAAAACGACTTCCTCTCAGTTGTCCCAGATAAGAAAGAGAAGTCTGGGATCTTTTTACGAAGGTATTTAATGTTTCTATTGTATAATTATGTTTCCATTTGCGGTGAATGCAAACTCTCCCTAGTCGTTATTCACTATGAAATAAACTAAAATAGCTCACTAAATTGTAAGTGCTTTTTATTGTGATAGACCACCTTTGTTCTCTACATATTCCTTTTTGGTCCACCCCAACCGATAATTTACGTTAATAGACTTGTTTTCATGTTTTGTATGGGGGAGAATTAATGAGAAGCTCTTTAGCCCATTTGCATGTCTGTAATTTAAAAAACGTCCCAGAAACAAATTATTGGTAAGGACATTGGGAGTAGCTGGCATTTATATTATTCTTTGACCCAATTGTTCATCTTGAGTCACTGGAAAGTGGAAACTGCCTCTTCGTGCTGTTGACATAGGGTTAAGGATGTATACATCCAACTCTTTGTACCTCACCATTTAAAGGGGGGCTTTAAGGAGCCTTCAGAGAAATATGTGCTAGATGTTGTTGCTCTTGTACTCCGTATAAGTTACTTGACTATCTATCTGTTGTTTCAAACCATTAGAGAAATAGCTGAAGTGGTATATTGTTGTAGCAGGAATAAACGCAAATATTCAAGTGGAGTTGAACTCTCTAGCGCGTATGAGGCGATGGAAGGACTCCAAGTTATCAATGGTCTAGAGTGCAAGATAGCTTGCACTTCGTCCAAGGTATTTTGATTGATTGATAAATAAGCTTGAATGCATGACCTGCTTTTCGATCTGTGAATCCCCTTTTTTTCTTTGCACATGATAATTTGTCTTTTGGTAGGTTTCTTACGTATTAGACACAGAAGATTTCTTATATCGGAGAAGAAAAAGGAGAACTTTGCATGTGAGCAACGCATGCCATGACCAGGCAAAGTCATCGAAGGCATCTTCTCACCGATTAGAGCGATACCATAGATTGCTCTCAGGCTCATAGTGATTTTCCTTCAAGTAATGACGAGTTATACTTATATTTTGGATTAGCCATCGGGTGACAGACTGACAGTGTTAGCGTAAATCAATATCTGGCTTACCATGGTTAATGCTAAAGCTATGTCGTGGACAGAAGGGAATAATCAGTTACTTTCCAGAGCATGAAGTCTGCAAAAAGAAGAGACGGGTATCTGGTATGGACTAACTCCTTGCCTCCAACCGAATAAAGATGGAGTGCCGGAAATCTAGAATCGTGCAGATTAACGTGTAGTAGTATAGTGTATCTTTTGTGGCAATTGATCCACAATTGCAAATCTGTAAATAACTGAATACCCGCGCGCATCATTTCATTCATTTATACTGCTTACCTTTTTTTGTTCACCCGATAGCTTTTCCCCCCGTCCCAAGCCTTTTTGACTAACGCTGAATTAACTGATGTATAATCTATGAATGTCGAAAATTTGTAGAAATTTTTCATCGTAGCATACTTTTTTTCTAGGACCGCTATGAAGTGTCCTGCCATGTCGATGGAAAACGCAGTTTGCTAGTTTTCGTCCAAGCTTACGTTTTTTGCTCTAACAATGACCAGTAGACCTGTCAAAACTCGGTCCGACCCGAAAACCCGACCCGTTTTTTAGGGTTACAAACCCGGTTTTTTCGACCCGTGACCCGTTTGACCCGAACCCGAAATGACCTGTTATTTTAGGGTCAAGACCCGACCCGTTGGGGTCGACCCGTTGGGTCAAAGATAAATCAAGATTTTTATTAAAATATTAATATTTTTATATTATATTTGAAAGAAATTGTTAAAAAATTGTTTTTTTATTATTAAAAATTACAAACATAACTAAAAATTCAAATTTATATCACTTTTACAATACTTGATACTAAAATAATTATTAAAAGAACTTTAATTTAATAATTATGTCAATATAATTAATGTAAACGTTGAAATAACTAATGTAAACGTTGAATATGATTAAAATATTAATTTTAAATATGTTTTACGTTTTTAAAAATTATTTTTTTAATTAAAAAAATAGATTAAAAAAGACGTTAGAAATTATTTCTTGACCCGTATTCTGACCCTAACCCGACCCGTATGACCCGACTCGAAACCCAACCCGCCCGACCCGTTTGACAGGTCTAATGACCAGATTGGTCTCAGAGCCTAGGCAAATCAGGAAACAAGACTTTTCTCGTAAATATTATCGGGATTATTAGAAATTCCGTCTTGATTTATCGCCTACCAATTGAAACGAAATTGTTTGAAAAGGCCTCCATGGAGAATTGCCTCATTATGGAAAGTGAAATTGGCCTTTGGAGATGCCCTAACGATTTCCCAAATTCCATACACCAAGTCTACCTTTCAGGCATGGGATTCCCACTTACCCTGGTCTACCTTGTCCCTGGTTTTCGCCGCGAGGCATACGCATACAAGCACGCCGGATATCCAAATTAAATGGACGGTTTTGAAAATTTGTTGAATAATGCCTGATACCGTGAAAGATTGTAATGCTTGATTATTATCTAATAATCAGATGAGTATAAATACTAGTATAGATCCCGTGCAAATGCACGGTATTTTAGATACAAATATTAGAGAATTTGACAATTAATTAAATTAATGCAGTTTATTTCCATTTTGAAAATAGTAGAAAATTTGCATATTTAATCGTAAGGCGATATTTTATTAGCCTTATTTATGTATAAATTAAACAGAGATAGATGTTATACCGTGATTTAACTTACAAAATTAGTTAGGAGATAAATATTGTTCAATAGTAAATATAGATAGTGAAGACTAATTAATTAGGAAAGAAATAAAATATCACTTAGGCGGGAAATTTAAGCGGGAGAATTTAGAGATGTGTTAATCTTTTAGTATATAGGGGATTAGCCTAGACGATATTCTATCCTAATATAAATAATAGCGTTACTAATAATAACCGCTAAAAATATGTAAACATATTACAAAAGTATTCACACAATAATTTTTTTTATTTAACAAGTATTTTGTAAAACGGGTCTTGTTTGTAAGAGTTTTTTTTTATCATTAACGGGTCGTGCTCTGATCCACTTTATTTTAATTCAGTTCAATTCTTATAACTTCAATTTAAATCAATGAAGTAGTTCATACTTTAAACAGATTCATATTAGATTCGATCCCTCCACTACGAAAGGACAAATATCATTTCACCTTTGATTAAATTGGACACTTTTTTCTATCGCTAATTTGTTACCCACTTAAACAACATGAGGTAAATAACTTAACTCGTACTCCGTAATTGAGTCCAAACTATTTCATTCCAAAAATCATAATTTAGTTCAAATACTTTCAATCCAAAACTCGTAATTTAGTTCAAACCGTTTCAATCTAAAATTCATAATTTAGTTCAAATAGTTTCAATCAAAAACTCGTAATTTCAATTCAAACCGTTTCAATCTAAAATTTATAAAAACTCATGATTTAGTTCAAACCGTTTCAATCCAAATGAAGGGATCCTAAATCCTAATCCCATCCCATGAGATGCCTTAACTCGTGTAATTCAGTTCAAACCGTTTCGGTCCGGCCCTAATACCATCCCATTACATCCCATACTTATATATACCCACCAACCTCACCTTTCCCCATTCTCAATTATTCCTCTCCCCCACAAACCACCAAACCCCACCGCGCTAACCACCGTAACCATGGCTCTCCGCCACCTAACCAAACCCACCAACCCAACCACCCTCCGTCACCTAACCACCACCCTCCACCGCACCCTAACCACAACCTCAACCGACCCGATTCAAATCGAAACAAGCATCCCATTCCAATCCCACAACATCGAACCACCATCGACAACCGTCACCACCACCGCAACCGAACTCATGGATTTCTACAAATCCATGTCGTTAATGCGACGTATGGAAATCGCTTCCGATTCCCTTTACAAAGCGAAACTTATTCGCGGCTTCTGCCATCTCTACGACGGCCAAGAGGCCGTCGCAGTAGGTATGGAAGCCGCGATTACTAAATCTGATAGCATTATCACCGCGTACCGCGATCATTGTATCTATTTGGCACGTGGGGGGACTCTGGTTAGCGCTTTTGCGGAATTGATGGGGAGAAGGGATGGGTGTTCGAGGGGGAAAGGTGGGTCGATGCATTTTTATAGGAAGGATTTCGGGTTTTTCGGAGGACATGGGATTGTTGGTGCGCAAATTCCTTTGGGAATTGGGTTGGCGTTTGCTCATAAGTATAATAAAGAAGAGAATGTTAGTTTTTCTATGTATGGTGATGGTGCTGCTAATCAAGGACAATTGTTTGAAGCTCTTAATATGGCTGCTCTTTGGGATCTTCCTGCTATCTTGGTTTGCGAGAATAATCAATGTATGGATTGATATCTTTCTTCTTATTCTTTACGATAATTCTTGTTTTAGACGGAGATATTTGTGTTATATTTAAAACGGGTCAAATAGATAGAGGGGACAAAATAGAAGACTTAGGGACTTGTAGAAAACTTGTCTCATCTATTGAAATGGGGTAGAGTTTGACTCGTTTTAAGCCTAAGACGGATATGCCTTTCTTTAGAGAGGCCGATTGTTTTCTTGATGATGATTAGTGTGTAGGACCGTGTTCAAGTGTGAGATGATTCTTGTTTTTGGGGAATTTTGTTGTTTGTGCCTCTGAATGATCATAATTTTTGTCTACGAGTTTAGGAAAGATTTTGACCAAAAGTTTAAATTAATGGTCAAGGGGTCATTAATGATTATATGCCTTAATACGCTCCCTTACTCGAATGTTCTTTGAGCTTGAGGAGCGGATTGTGCAAAGACTCCCCATACCATGTGTTGGATTAATCCTCATAGGATTTGAACTTGGGATTAGGCTATGATACGCGTGAGGAAAATATCTCAAACCAAAGTTTAAAGTGATGGTTGTTAATGTCAATCAATGATTGTATGCCTTAATCATGCGAGTCATTATTTTGAAACATATGCATTTTTCTAGGATAGTTAAATGATAATCATGTTGGAACATGGGATTCCTTTGGTATGTTTTGGCAATTGAGATGGCCTTCGTAAGAATTTATATTTATTTTCCGCCTTTCCGGTGTTAAAGCAGTTTTTTGTATTTGGTTAATTTGCTGGCTGATTTCAAGTATTTGTTATTGTATTGTACTTGGAAGTATAAAGGAGGGATATGTACATTTGGAGTGTTTTTTTTTCCTATGAACATATCGTTTTTGATGAAGTGATGAACATAGGTGAGGATGTATTTTGTGATAAAGGTTGGTATCTTGGAAGGTTTAGCAACACATGAAGGCTATATCCGAATTACCCAAGAATGGAAACTGCGGGGTAAGGGGGGTCGTATACTCGTATATATGCAGTCTTACCCCTGTGTTAGCAACACAGAGAGGCTATTTCCGAATGACCCAAAATGTAAATTGCATTGCAAATGACGGTAACTTCAAAATTAAAGGAGTGCGGCCAGTTTAGTGAGTCGTTTAATTTATTCCATCATATTCCAGAATCAAAGGTTAATCTTTGACTCTTCATGTGTGTAGTTCATGCTAAAAGGCTATGAGTTGAGAGGAATGACTGAATGTCTTCTGTTTAGAACAATTTCAGTTAGTTGATTAATCTAGAGATTTGTGTGTGATAAAGGTGGAATGTATGGAGATTTATGCATGTGTTCCTAACACTAACAAAGTGAGGAGTACAGAAAACTCTGTTATTCTACTGTGTACAGCGTCTCAGTTCAATTGATAAGCAGGGCACGTACTGTTGTGTAACAAAGGTGGAATGTTGAAATAACATCTCAGTTCAATTGATAAGCAGGGCATGTATTATTGTGTAACAAAGACGGAATCTTGGAATAACATCTCGGTTCAATTGAAACGCTTGTGAGATATGGTTATGCTGTAATTTTGTTCACTTGTTACTCTATTGCACTGGCTCACTTAATTACGCACATTTCGACATTAAACTGGATGTTGGCGTATGCTATTCGCTGCACATCTTTTCTTATTACCTATCATTCTGATATAGTCTCTGTGTTTTCAACACTGCTTATGTTCGACACCATGGAATCCTGCCATACAGTTGTTGTCGTTTTTGTGGATGTTAAAACTTTTGCTGATTTAGTTGCTGTTACACCACTGCTGAGTTTTACATGTTCTTGTCTAAGGTGGGATCTTAAGGAGTTTTCTGTAAGCCTGTAACAAAGTTGAAATATGTGATTCCGCTTACTGAATCTTTTACGTTTTGATTTGATCATGAGGTGGTCAGGTGGCCATGAAAGGTGTATCTTTGAAAAATATGATCGACTGTTAGCTTTTTTTTGGTTGATTGGGATTGTTTGGCTGGCTCTTATGGGGGATCACCCTCTTTTGGTTATCGGTAAACATCTTAGTTGATCTCTGACTTGTGCATTTTCTTCAGATGGTATGGGAACTGCAATACGGAGATCTGCAAAGAGCCCATCTTACTACAAACGTGGAGATTACGTTCCTGGGTTGAAGGTACATAATAAATTTTCCGATTTGCTAGTTTCTTTGACTGATTTTAATCCCTTGGTAATTCAAGAAAGCGTATCCGATTTAAGAATTCAAGTTGCTATATATATATATATATATATAAAGTTCCATGAAGGAAGAAAGGAAAGACATTTTTTGTGCTATGTGTGCTGTATGCTGGCCATCCAATCTGTAGACGAGTGTGGGATACCGTGATGCGTAATTGACAAAACGCTTTTATCACTAAAAATACGTGTTTTTGTATTCGTGCAATTGAACTAATGGCGCAAAATTGTTACCTATTGTAGGTTGATGGTATGGATGTATTGGCAGTTAAACAGGCTTGTGCATTTGCTAAGGATCATGTTCTGAAGAATGGGCCTATTGTAAGTAAAGAGCTAAACAATCGGTTTCTTAAGCCTTATCATTTCCTAGTGTCGTAGATTCGTAGTTATTTTGCATCTGCTATTTTCAGTACGGAATATCTATCGTCTGTCCTCTGCTAAGTTGCGTGTTTGTTCTTGTGCTCTACATTAGATTCTCGAGATGGACACTTATAGGTACCATGGCCACTCCATGTCTGATCCTGGAAGCACCTATCGGACACGTGATGAAATATCTGGTATAAGACAGGTAATGGAGCTGATTTTCGAGGTTTGTGAGTTGAACCATGTGTTCACTTGTGGCGTTATTTGACATGTTGATGATCTCTTTTCACAGGAACGCGACCCCATTGAGAGAGTGAAGAAGCTGTTAATGGCTCATGATATTGCAACGGAAAAGGAAATGAAGGTATCGTGTTTTTAGTTAATATTGTTATTATAACAAGTATAAAGTTCAGTTTGCTTGTGACGTTCTCCACATCCGCCGTGACTTTCTTTCTCCTTTGAAAGACGTTAGTGGAAAGTAGCCAATCTATAATCGACATACATCTTCCTCAAAGTAAACTTAGATGGTAATTATATTGGCTTCAGTGCGTAAACCTTGTCGTAGGAAAAAAGTTTGATTTGCAATGTAATTCTATGCATGAGTATTGAGTAATTTGATACGCGTCCTGTGTAGGATTATGAGAAAGAGGTCCGGAAAGAGGTAGATGCAGCTATTGCGGAGGCAAAGGTAAGAATTCTGTTTTCTGCTACCGCTGTAACAAATGTTTTACTTTATATCGTTTGATCTTCATTATATTCACTTTTTTCAACTTGCGGTTCCAGGAGAGTCAAATGCCTGATACTTCAGAGCTCTTTACAAACATCTATGTGAAAGGTTACGGAGCAGAGGTAACATATGTTCCGTTCCACATTCTCGTTTGTTATGGATATATACTGTTAGTAAAATAACCGCATTTTCTCCTGTTAAATGAAATCGGAAATATTTACATGTGAATAGGCGAAAGGTGTGTGACCGAAGTCTCAGCTGGGGGTAGGGTCCTTTTCTTTTGCTTATAAACAACATAGGAGTACAAGTTTAAACGTGTGGTGCATTTCGACTCAATAATTGAACTAATTTATGAAAATGGGCTACCACGACCCTGGTGCAAAAATAGCGGAGGGACCGTGATTGTCTCCCTTTAGGCCCTCTTTGAACTATTTGGTTTAACCTTTTTCTCCCATAACTTAGCATTTCTAGTATGTGAGTTTCTTAAGAGCGACATCCTATATCATGTGCAAAGTCTGCAAATTGTAACATGGTTCCGATGATTGAATGAACTAGGTTATAGACCGTCCCTATCGGAAACATAATTGAAGTTCATACTGAGGGAGATTTGGGAACGCGGCTTTTTTAGTGACGCCATACATACATAAAATTTTAGTAGGAGTGAATCATTTTATTCGGACTTCATTTCTTTCTTATGTTCGTGTTCCCCTCTTCTTTCTTCCATTTTACGATCTATTACCTCTCTTTAACGATTTCAATTGACAGCATATGTTGACGCCCAAGTCATTTGAATCTCGTGTAACTCGTCATTTTTCTGTTTTTGCAGTCATTTGGTGCTGACAGGAAAGAACTCAGAACTACACTACCATGAACCACAATATGTTGAAATAGCCACGAATATTCGAAATAAGAAAGGGTTTTTACTTTTTACCCCATATTTTTTACCAGGCTAGCGCAACTTTGGCCGCGTTGTATAGCTCACACTCCTACAGTTTTTCGATGCTTGATACTTGGAACGTGGCATTTATCGATCCTAGATTCATTCGTGTTCCTATGATCTAGTTTCTTTCCGAAACAATGTTAGTTAGCAATTCAACATTTTGTTTTGAAAACCGTAAGTCGTTGATCGTTGTATACTTGTATGAGACGGTCCCATGAAGTCTACGGACTACTATTGCAGTCATTTGATTTGTCCCACATGTTTGTTGGTGTAACTCGTGTAAGGATAAATTAGTACGATCGTACGTCAATAGTTTATCACTTTTTAAGTTTTACCGCGGTAACTCTTGCACGGAGGAAACAGGAAAGCAATAAAAGCAGCAGCTTTTGACAATAGTACTATTGTAGGTGCAGTGCACCATGGACAATAAAACTTTATTACTTTTTTACCGTTTCTCATTAATAATAATGACTAATCGTTGTTATTTACGAAGTTTCAGCTTAGTGGTTATGAGTTATGACGAGTATTGTGAATAATAATTGGCTATATATTCGATATTTCTTGTTTCTAGTGGCTATGAATGTGAATCGAGGACCGGACCTAAATGTACCCGGTTCGGGTTTAGTCTAGATTAAATGGTCCAGTTCAGGTCATTTATCCGTTCTGGACTTAAACTTACTCAGCTTAGTGGTTATGAGTTATGACAAGTATTGTCAATAGGTTAATATTCGATATTTCCGATTTCTAGTGGCTACGAGTGTGGACCGAGAACCGGACCTAATTGAATCCAACTCTGGTTCAGTTCAGACCAAATGATCCGATCTGGTCCATTTTTCCGATCCAAACCTAAACTTGCTAAGTCCTAGTACTTACGACAGAGTATTGTAACGAACTATAGTGACTAACCCTTACCTCGTTCTACGTTAAAAAAATAAAATAAAATAAAAAATTGTTTAAAAAATTAGGGTTTACTCGAAAGTTACCCTTTTGATCTGTTTGGTACTTGCTATTTATGTCGATTAATGGAAGTATGAACCATGCAGAGTATCCTAAGCAACCACATTACCCAATAATTATAAATTTATTTATTTATTTATTTATACCGCCCACCGTCCAAATCTTTAATGTAATTTAAATACGGTTTACTGTTTGACTTTATTCACATGTTTTTTAAATTTTATCCTTTTATAAAAAATGGAAAAATATGAAAATATTATTGTCATACTCACTTACGATAAAATAATAACGTATAGTTTTACTCCCGTGCAAAAAAATGCACGGATCGATTTTAAACTTATGATATACCAAACTTATATGGATATAATGAGACATAATATTCATTTTATCAGCAATTAAATAAAAAAATATATGAACTGAAATTTAATTGGAGAATTGCACCGACATTGAATTAAATTAAAATGTAGTGATAATGAATAAAATAAATTACCCCAACATTTGAAGTAGAAAARTTGCTGAAAAATTTAATTAATTGTTGCCAAGTTCATGGGTAGTGTCCGAGGAGAAAATTATTTTTTCACCCTTAAAATAAAGAGCCTATAGAACTTTTGATGTTTTTTCTTCAATTATACTCCCTCCTACCCCGAATAACTGTCCCATTTGGACAATGGCACGAAAATTAAGGAATGAAGTTAAATAATGAAATGTATTGTATAGGGGTAAGAATATAGGTGGGGTAGTGAGTTAATAAGATGGGTTAATGGTGAGTTAGGTAATAATATGTGTAAAGTAACAAGGGTAGCATGGTAATTTCAGAACAAAAAGCATTACCAAAAATAGACAATAGGACATTATTGTGAATAGACGGAAATGGACAATGGGACATTTATTGAGAATAGGAGGGAGTACTTCGTATCATTTTTTTTGTTTACCTTCTCTTGTTAATATACACGACACCATATATATCATACGCTAATATAGTATTGAATTTTACAAAATATTCACCTTGATTAGATCTAGTGTTTTGTATAATTAAAATGTTATGATAGAACGTGGTTTAATTACCTGATCATAAAAATATTTATATTTAAATTATACGGTCGACATTGGACTTGAAAAAGTAATTTTTTAACTTCTATATAGTTTATTAAATTTAGACTCAATTAATGAGAAAGAGTAATTATCATGAGAGAGATTAATTAAATCAACAAGGAATGTGGAGGTCCCGGCCACAAAAGAAAAAAAAATTACGGAGTATTTGCATCCCTATAAATGAGGAATCAATCAAATCAATTTAAATGCTATAACTTTTATAATATAGAGATTATCTATACTATATAATTAAAAGGCTAGACTAAAGCATTTAATTTAATTCCACCATGGCATTAACATTCAATTTAATTCCACATGGCATTTTCATATCCTAATAATTTCTATTCATTTTTATTGATTATTTAATTTATTTCTATTTATTTTCAAATTATTTTCTTTGATTTTGATTTTATTTACGGATAATTTCTTAAGAAATAATTTTTCTATGTATGAGTCACATTTTAATTGGAATTGTTCGACACAATATTATGATGATTATGTACATTTTTTATTCGAAATGTCAAATTTTTTCTCACATATAAGTATATATATAATATACATATATCACATGATTTCATCATTATTAATGAATATTTCGTACATTTTGCATTTTTACCGTCAAGTTTTTCCAATAAACTTGATTTAATGCATCGTCCCCAATTTAAATTAACATGAATAAAAAAGTGAAATTAATAATAAACAATAAGACTATTCCGTGCATTGCACGGGTGCTAAAACTAGTTGGTTTATTAATCCCTCGGTCTTTATCCTTTGCTAATTTCTTTTTTTTTTTATATCGGGTATTTTCTTCGTAAATAATGAAATCAATGGGAATAGTTTGTGCAATTAAAATGTTGCATTTGTAACACTGTTTTGGCATTTGCAAATATCTTGAAATTGTGAATGATATGGTTTTGTAATTTTGTACCATTTGTACTCTTTTGGCTGCAATTGTCATTAACGTGCATTCAACATCATGGGCATGCTCGGCCGTTGAATCGCCGGCATATACCCTCTTTTTTCCGTTTTAATTTCAACTTATTTTAGTTTAATTTTACTTTGTGTAATTCAGTTTAGCTAAGATCAAATACCAGACTCGAGAACATAATAATATCGACTTATAACAGTAGATGCCTACTAGATGGTCAGAACTCGATAAATAATATTACATTATAGCGATCCGAACCGGACTCAAATCTGAAGTAGATCGGATAATTCAGATCAGATAATGCTGAATTGAGTCCCCTATTTTTCTGCTGAAAATGTCATTAATCTAACAATAATGTAGTGAGATGCAAGTTTGACAAATGTTTTGATGCATGTTCTGCAATCTGCATTAGATTTACTTATGACACAGAGCCTTCTATAACTATACTGTAATAGCCTTTATTACAACAGAACGTCTTACTTGTAACGGATACTATCCGTCATATACTGAAGACGGATAGTATCCTTCTTACAATAAGACGAGCGAGAGGGCAAGTAGTTGGGAGAAATGGAGCACCCTATGAATACTGTCACTTGCATATTAGCATATTATAAGAAGGGCACTATCCGTCTTCATCTTGTAACGGATAATGTCCATCTTTAACGAGAATTTGTGTAATTACAAGAACACACATAAATAAGAACAAAATTTCATGGTACTCCGGTAGTTACACAACTGTCGTCGCAAACTATACTATAAGATCGTCGTATGATATGATCATCTTAAAAGTAATTATTTTTTGATGTAAAATAATCGCTGATTATCAAAATTGATTATTTTTTACCGGTCGCACCATATAACGGCACAAATACTATTATACAACTGATTATACAAGAGCATCATACAGCCATAATCAATTTAACTGGGCTTATGTGTATTTTTTTTCGAGCTTTTATTATTTTTTATTTATATTTTAATTTTTTAATGTTAAAAATTAAAATCTTATTAAGCTCATAATATACATTAGTTTTGAGTATCATTATAATTTTTAAATTCGGTATTTTTTTAATGGAGCTCAGATTCTTTCAAATAAAGCTGATTATAAAACTCAGATTCTATTTTATACAACCAGTACAACAGATTATATAGTCTACTTACTGATATAACGACCCACACACTCACAAACAATAACTACTAATTGAACATATTTGGTTGGAAGATTCTAACATTCAACAACTACTTATCATTTAAGAGATTATTTCTAATTAAAATGCATGCTTACATGTTTAAGCTAATTAAGTAGTAAGTGCAACCTAAAAA
>VHZZ01000276.1:86974-112690 GCA_009801015.1 Silene noctiflora
ATGTACAATAGCATTGTACATCCGGTTGTATAGTCCGTGAACTGAATAATAAATTACAAAAATTTATAATATGAACTATATTTTTTGCTTGAATATAACATAATAAATACAAACATTTATTCTCAAGATCTATAATACAAAAAACATAAAATAAAAAAAAATCGAAAAACATTTAAATATTCTGAATAGTTGATAAAATCAGTGACTGCATTGAACATTTAATATAGAATAAATATGTCGAAATTATATGTTGTTATATAGTACATTAAACATTTAATTATTACGACCCGTGCATTTTCTGCACGGATTTAAAACTAGTTATAACAAATAATTCCGTCTTAAGTAAGACTATTTGTTTGACTCGATACCATCCGTTGACGTCTTCCCATTGACGATGGATAAATGGTACTATAATTGTCCAAAACTGAAAAAGAGAGACCAGTCACGTGCAATCCGCTCTACATTCACATAATTTACCTTCATAGTTCCAAGTTCTTTCCAAAGGTGGCGCATTTCCTTTGGAAACTCACATTCTCACCGCTTCAATTCTCAATTTCTTCACCTTTATTGTAAATGCTCCTCTACCCTACATTTAATCTTGCATTTTTATCCATTTTTCTGTAATTTTACTGTTTTTTACTTACTGAAATGTACTCAATTTCAGTACATTATCGTGTGAGACGGTTCTTTTATAAAAACAGTCATTTCTTGACAGTAAAATCTGAGCGTTTAACCAATAAAAAAACCGTCCCACCCTTCTGTCAGGTATCGAGTAATGGGTGTTTGCCTTACGGTTTAAACTCATTATTTTAGTGTTTTCTTGGTGGGATTTGATCTGGGTTTCTTTCCCAAAGATTGATTCTTTGTGGGGTTATCTTTACTAAAAGAATGGTAGCTTCTGTAAGTACTCAATTGCCAAAAAGGGCAGACAAATAATTATTACCCACTATCAACTGTAAAGAAAAAATTACAGTTTTAAACGATGATTCATGTTAGTCGATCCTCGACCCAAAATTATACTCGGTGTTCTAACTCTCTTATTGTTGTAGCTTCAGTGCTAATGATATGGGGTCGACTAACATGAATCATCACGGAATCGCTTAAGTAATGGGGGCAAGAAAAGATTGATATGATTACATTAAAAAGAAACATTATCACATGGGGTATGATATGACCTTTCTATTCATTATTAGTCTTTCCAATCTACATTAAGATGTTGTATATATTGGTATGCCTTTCTTTTTGTCTTCAAGTGTGATCTTGCCTTTTTCTTTATAGTTTGTCCAATTATTTTTTCCAATGTTTATGATGTTTGATCTACTGTTCTATATAATAATGGAATGTTAAATCCTACTTCCTACTGTTTTGTTACTAATTTTTTTTGTCTTATAACAACGCGATAACATTACCTCAGTGTCTCAATGACTCCCGTAAATTGTGGGATTGGGGGGTCGGATGTGAAGCCTAACTCGTGTTAGCAATACAAAGAGGCTTGTGATCTACAGTCTCATATAAGAATGGAGTGTTAAGTGCTACTTCCTACTGATTTGTTTTCTTGATTCTTTTCTTCATTGAGTTTTTTGTCTCTCAGGTTTAAGTGGTAGTCCAATTTCCTGATCTTTGCATAATCTATGGGTGAATCATTATTGGAATCTCCCAAAGTTGATAATAAGGTAAAACAAGTTGTTGTCTTTTCTTGAATTAGTTACCCTTTTGTGTTTTAATCTTGAAATTGCGAAGATTTTGTTTGTTATTCATTTTAAGATTAAGATTTCATTGTCATTAATGTTGGTTATATGTGGAGTGGTATTAGTTGTTCTGAAGTTAAATGCAAATTTTGTTGGAGTGTAGTTGGTTCCTATGTTGCTCGGACACGGTTAGATTGCGTTTCCAAGTGCCGGATTCGGCTATTTTATGAAATAAACTTCATAAATTTGGTCTAAAATGAAATTTCTGAGTGTCCTATGGTCCTACCCATGTCGGAGTGTCCGAGCAACATAGGCTGGTTTATGTTAACCGATTCTAAATCATTTTGGAGCCAAGGGATTGCTGTTGGTATTGTTGTTTATAATTTTATAAATGATGAGTGTTCTTAGATGGAGATATTTTTCGTGTGCGTGTGAAAACAGATGGATGAGTCTGTCACAAATGTGCCTTGCTTTCAGCAGTCAGTGTCATTTGGTAGATTTGAGCGCGATACCCTTTGTTGGGAGAGATGGTCTACTTTCCCAACAAACAAGTATCTTGAAGAAGTTGAGAAATGTTCAACTCCTGGATCAGTAGCTCAAAAGAAGGCCTATTTTGAGGCTCATTACAAAAAGATTGCCGCCCGAAGAGCTGAGTTGCTATTGGATCAGGAAAGGGAGAGGGAAGCTGAGTTGGCTGAGTTTGAAGATTCGGCTTCTGTGAATTTGATTTGTAATACCAGCGAGAAAGATTTAGACAATGAGATAACTGACACAGATGACTCTGTTAGTGAAACTGATCAGCGAGAGGATGAAATGGACAATTTTGATCAAGGTTGCATGCTTCAGGGGTTGGTCAGCCCATCCTCGGACCAAACCTTTTGTTCTGGAACAGAGTCCGTGAGTGAAGTCGAACTAGGTGGACAAAGTGCTTTATATGTGAACCCAGTACCATCTTATGAATTTGAACCTGTTCCACAAACCGCGTCGAATGCTGAACTATGCAACACTGGTTTTGATGGTGAAGTGACTGTTGAGCATGTTCATGTGAAGAGTAATACTGCTGATGTTTTCTGTCAAGAGAATGAGATGGGCAGTTCTGATGGTGAGGTAAGTGTTGAGCATGTTCATCTGAAGAGTGATAGTGCCGATGTCTTCAATCAGGAGAATGATGTTCAGGATCGTCCTAGTGAAATCATTGAACATGATGACGGTGCTCTTCATGTGAATGACGTTAGTGAACTGTCAAATGTTAAAAATGCGTTGTGTGAAAATGTTGATGAATATAAGGATGGTGATAATACCATTAATGAAGCTAGTGTAGACATGGATATAGAGGTGACAAAAGAAATTTGTGAAGTGAATGATTGTGCTAATGTCATTGATGAAACGGTGAAGATTAAGGTGGCTGACCATTTTGAATACCCGGATGATGGAGCTGACCTGATTAAAGGTAACAACAATACTCAACCCCAGGAAGAGTTTGTCGGTGCTGATTTGTGTCCCACGTCAAAAAATCATGAATTGGGTAAGCTGAAGCTACCTGCCACGCCTTCTATACTGAAACCTAAAGGCGAGGAATTGCCTCAAGAAAAAGTGAAACGAACAGTTGTTGAGGAAGAGAGCAGAAATCTAATGAAATTAGTCATGACAAAGAAAACGCAAAAGGTATATATCTGTTTTGAACTTTAGTTGTTTTGCTTTTGTACGACCTTTGTTTTTTATATACATCTTCCTTGCATTTTTGAAACAGGGATTTACTCCTCACTGTGTCAAAATATAGGAGGAAATTTCATGAAATGTAAACTGATATCAAAACATTCTTTTGCTACAAATTTAATAAAATATCTCCAAAATGCTTTTCTGTAAAATGGAAGTCAACCCGCGATATTGAAAACAAATAATCACATATAACGGAGGGAGTAATTGCTAGTTTTGTTATAGCTAATGTTTTATGTTTCTGAAAAATTGCAATTTTCTAGGCAACATTGGCGAAGAAGACTGTTAGTTCAACAAATACCAAGAAACAATCACCAACACCAGTCCCGAAGAGGATTATTGCACCAATGCCAAAATCGACAATGCTATCCACCCCTAAATCATCAAAGCCTGAGCTCATTAAAGGTGCTAAGTCTGCTGGCCGTCTCTTGGATAAGAAGGAAAATGGTTTCACCCCTCCGACTGTCAAGAAAACAACTGGACCTCAGAGCAGGAGGCTAATTCCTACGTCCCTGCACATGTCTCTCAGTTTAGGGCCAATGAATTCTGATCAAGCATCACTTACAATGAGAAAATCGTTGATTATGGAGAGGATGGGAGATAAAGATATTGTAAAACGAGCGTTTAAGGCATTTCAGCATCCCCCTCAAACATCACCATCCAGTGTGGCTAAATCACCTGTACCAAATCAGGTGCATTTTCTTCTGAAATTTGACGTTAAAAGCTAACACCTCAGTTTCATTCAACATTTAACTAAAATTTATGTTTTGCAGTCTGTCTCGAGAAAATCTGAACAAAAGGGTTCTCCAGCTAACATCATTCCAAACAAAAATGAGGGGTAATGTTTTTGTGCCTTTTGCCACATTAACACTTACTAAAGTTTCATGATACGAGCTTAAGCATGCATTATTGTTAATTTTATTGTTGTTGTGTCGTTGGCTACTGTACTGAACATAGAAAACTGTCGTGACTTTTTTTTTCCACATTTTTTTGCAAATTACAGGATAGGGAAGGCGGCAAAAACACCCAATACTCGTACCAGTCAGCAAGGAATAAGAAAGACGTCACTGTTCCCCAAGTATGATCTCTGAGTCTTCACCTAAATGCCTCTAGCCTGCATTCTCCTTGTTTAAGCATTTTATTCTGAGATCAAGTGACATTGCTACTCCCTCTATCGCACTCAATTGTTTATGCTTTCATTTTTAGGTGTGTCAGTTTGCGTTGGATGATTATTTTCATGTGTAATGATCTATTCACCCTCAAATTTTCTACCAACAAATCTTATGATTGCTTGGCTCTCTTAAAGTTTGGCATACATAGCTTGCTTTCTCAATCTACATAATTCTCGAAAGCACTCCCTCTCTCCTCTCCATGGACATTGTGCCAAAACCAAACGTAAACAAGTTTAAAAATTTAGTGTATTTGTGTAACAGGGTAACTAAAAATGGTGGTGCTGATCAAAGAAATGTGAAATCTGTTGCTGCTTCTTTTGGCCCAAGAGTTCTACTTCAAGGAAAGAGTCAGAACGAGGTATATATTTTGCAAAACGCTTTTATGCCCGTAAAGGAGTATTCAATATAACTTTCTGATTGCTGACGCTGTATTATGCATATCTTTGGCAGGCTTCCAAGAAACTGGACTTACAAGCCAATACAAATATCTCTGGGACAACCCATCTGCTGTCAAAACATAAGGTAAGAAGCTATTATGGCAGTAGCAACTGCGTGTCTTCGAATACAGGTCATATCGTCCCATCGCGTAGTTCAATTTAGATGCAGTGTTTTGAGAATTCAGTCTGTAATCCATCTCTGTTTCAGGAAATAAACAATGAATTACTCTAGCATATAAATTATATGCAATCCTTGTCCATGTGATCATCATTATCCATGATGGTAAAGAAGTGACGTATTCATTTAGTACAAAGTTTTGAGCTGCTTTTGTTAAATTGGACCTTATCAGTGGTGGACCGATAAAATTTGTTTTCAGTGTCCTGCTGAAATTAAAGTCAAGATTTTAATTTTGTCAAAATTAGGTCAAATGCATTTTCTTCCAGCGTCCAAGGAAACTGAGTTATTGTACATGGATCCGCCTATGTCCTTAAACCCTTTCCTTATGTAATGATCACCAATTTAGGCCAAGAACGCACAAATCTTTTCCTCACGGGGTCGTAGGTGGGGGATCAAACTCTGAAGGCGTTGTGTCATCCTCAACCGAACTATATATAACTTGAGACACTTAGGAGACCCATCAGCCATTGGGGCTTTCTTGGGTTTGCAGTGCACTTAAAAGAATGTTCCGTTTATCACCTTCACTGAGGTACAGGTGATACAATCCTAGTCTTATGCATTGCTGTTTGATATAGGCGGAGAAAGCTGCCCAACTCAAAAAACCAAGCCAGAACATTAATACTAAGCCCAAGCCTGTGTCAAGCTTTGGTCACAAGCATGGAGGATCTTTACAGAAGGTATGTTTCTGAAGTCATCCTCACTTGACATGATTGAATACTATAATATTATTAAGGTAACTGAAAACAGAAGTCCGCGGAAATTTATACCTTAATATGATTCTGCCAAAAAACTGAATTTATCAGATGAGAACCCCTCTTCTCCCGAATTTCAACCAAAGCACTTTAGACTATGTTAATTCTAAATTTTTCGACACTAGTGAAAATTAGCAATTTTTTTGGCTCCCTTTGTCAGTAGTGACGGTAATATTGGATATGTCGGTCATGCAGGAAGATGGCAAGGCAAAAGCTTCAAGCTAAACGAAGTTTTTACGAGTAGATGAATTTTGCAAGTCAGGTATAAGAAAGTTGCCCTTTTGTAGTCAGGTGATGTATTATACTCGTACGATGGTAATTATGTTGGTGCAGAGTAAATAGGTTTTATGATCAAGGGAGCTAGATGTATAAAGGAGCAGTTGCATAGTAAATTTAGTTGTACATCCGAATTGCATTCGATTGTAGCCTTGTAGGGTTCTGGTATCTGAACTTTTCTCTGTTTCGTTTTCTTATCCTTTCTGTGCATGAACTGTCATAGAGAACTTAGATCGAAAGAGGGATGTTCGTATTAATTGTTCTAGACTTCTAGTACCATGTTGCACCGAAAATGCACTGATATTAGTTGCATGTCTTTCAATCATATCCTGTGTTCTGTTTTGCTATCTTTGGTAGATTTTTCTTGTGGGGCAAACTTTGTTTTGTTGAACGGTGGTTACTGGTTAGGATTGAGGTATTGTCGAGATTACGTTCCATATTCGTATCCTTTCCTCCTTTATTTGTAAATCGTGAATAGATAAACACGTAATTGAAGGCAGAAGTACAAATTAGTAAATTACAGCATCCAACTAAGAGAGACTCTTATGAGCTTAGTATGAGAAGACTCGGAAACCAGAACCGAGAGAACAACTGAGATCCCGAGACCATGAATGATAATGAGATGGTAGCCTCCCGTAACAATATTACCCCAATGCTTCAACGGCTCCTCTAAATTGCGGCGTAAGGGAGGATTGTATATACGTAATTTTGCACTTGCTAGCAACACAAAGAGGCTGTTTTCGGTTGACTCTCGAATATTTAGAATTCATAAAATTTCTTGGTCTCATTGAACACACAAGTCAGCTGCTCAGTCAAAAAGTTGGTAATTTACCGCGTTGACTTTGTACGGAATTCATGTAATCTTTTTTATTTATTAAAAAAAAAAAAAATATCCATTTCGATTTTTCAACGCGGTTTGGAAACACCCAACAAAGTAAACGCGCTATTTACCATTTAAATTTATTGAAGAGGCCTTAGCTTAGAGGTTAAGTAATACCCATGACCTAGGATCGAATTCCGTAAGAAACACATCTGCCCTTACGACTCCCTCACCACCAAAAAAAAAACAAATTTAATATGGGTTAGTTAATTAATTAATTAATTAGTCAAAGTTCCATTTTTGGGATTCATGAGGTAAGATAACTCTGTTTGGCACTTTAGTTGGTAGGATTATTTCATGGCATTTTTTTAATCTATTTTAGTTGAATTAGTAAACCATTTCTGATTATTAATTAGTAAGAAATTCAGGTCAATTAATTTGTTAATTGCATCAACTTGTTCATGTTTCAGGTCTCTTTATTAATTAATCTATAATTATGGAATAGTAAGTCATACAAATATTGTTTAAATCCCGAAAAGGCGAAAACTAGCTTATGCTTTTGATTTAAACAAGTTTGAGTTTGACGGTCAGATTGTTTCTTTTGTGTATCATGTGAATGTTGTTGTATACGTTTGCTTTATATTTTCGCAGTTCAATTTGATCCGAGTCCTAAAAATAGCTCAATCCCTGTCGCAGTTGCGTGCAGTAATCATACCACTACTGTTTAAACTTGGTAAGGTATAGACACTGTTTTGAGATTACGTCGAGATTGCATTGAATGAATGTCGTTTCACAGTAAAAAGTTCATTTACATTGATTCGTCGTAATTTAGAACTAAACAATAGCGAGTCTTTGGTTTCGGATTATGATATACACATGTCCTCTAAGTTAGTGAGGTAGTTGGCCTTCATTTCATCAGTCAGACAAAACCAACTATAGACAAAAGAAACAAGTCTACCTACTGAATGTAATGCTCTTCTGATAAATCTTCAGAATTAGATGCCCTAAATGAGCTAGCTGAAGTGCTCGACTCTAGACAGCGAAAATTTTGAAACATTTAGTTAAAATCCTGGTTTCACTACTAAGCTCACACATAACATAATAATATAAGTATGTAACATGTACAAAACCTGTTTTTCCTGCAACAGAAAAACTCTCCTGAACTGAACAACATTCCTTCAGAAATCAGTCAAAACATCTCTGAGATGGGCTTTCGGAATCATAAGACGAGTACTTTCTTGAGTTTCTTCTACTGTATAAAACTTCATATATAAGATAACTTTCTTGTCCAAAAAATCAATTAAAGAACAAATTCACTCAACATTCATCTGGTTTTTTCCTGTCAAACTGATAGGGTAAAAAAAGCCTCATATACATAATATACTCTCTTCTATATACATTGATAACATCTTCCATCACCCGTTTCATCTGTCATCGGCTGCTGGGTCTGTCTCCTTTTCTGGACTCCTGTTAGGCGATTTCTGGACTTTGGGAACCATGCCATACAACGCTTCCAACATTTCATCATTTTTATACCTGTCACAAACAAATAACAATAACAATCAATTCTGTTTCATTTTTTTCATTGTTCAGTGAGGGCGACCGCCTCCGCTAACCCCTGCATGGCTCCGCCACGGCATTGGATATATCATGGAGTCATGGACACCTCCAACAACAAACTTACCGGGTAACCAAACTCATATCTGCAGCCTGCAAGGACAAATCGCACCAAATTAAACGATCCCTGTCTGGTTTCCAATGCAATGGCTTCGATTTGACTACTTTCCCACTTGGTGATATCTTTGGTGCAGTTGGTCGCCTTGGAGGTGGTGGCGGTGGTGGTGGTGGTGGCGGCGGTGTTGGATGAACCACATCAGCAGTTATTTCTGCACTGTGACCAACATGATCAGTAGCTGACAGTCTTGGATCAACCAAGGTGTTTTTTTGATTATCTGTAGGATAATTATGATTTTGATTAGTTGATGAAGACGATTTCCGTCGAGAAAATGTCCTTTTCATAATTAATAACAAATTCATGTTCATTAATTTGTTAATTGCATCTACTTGTTCAAGTTTTCAGGTCTTTTTATTAAGAAACCTATGAACTGATCATAATGTGAATGTTCTTCAATGGAGTACTTTTCTTTGTACAAGTTGTAATAAATCAGCATGATTTTTTAAATAGTAACTCAGTCATAAAAATATTGTTTACGTCCCGAAAAGGCGAAAACTAGTTTAGGCTTTTGATTGAAACGAGTTTGAGTTGACGGTCATATTGTTATTTTTGCATGTCATGTGAATATGCTGTATAATTTGCTTTCTATTTTGGTAATTCAGTTTAGTTCGAGTTCAAAAAATAGCTCAATCCCTACTGAGGTTGCGTACACCGAAGACTGTACGGTGGATGAAACTATAAAAGTGATCATACCACTGTTTTTACTAGGTAGGGTAGAGAGACTGTTTCGAGATGACATATAATGAAATTTACCTTGAGAATTGTCGTTTTACAGGGTAAAAAAAACCTTAGTTGGTTTAGAGAGCTCTTTTACTTCCATCTGTTGTAATTTAGAACCAAAAAATAGCGATTTTTTTGGTTTTGGAGTATGATATCACATACATGACCTGGGTTCAAATCTCGTCAGCATCAAAATCGTCCATGTGACTCCCTTTGCACCAAAAAAAATAAAAATAAAATAAAATATGATATCACATATCCTCCAAGTTAGTGAGGTAGTTGGCCTTCCAGTTCATTAGTCAGATAATGATATCATATGACTACCAAAACCAACTATATAGACAAAGAAAACAACACTACCTACTAAATCTATATATTGCTCGTGTTGGATACGGTTATTTTTCACACGGTGTCAGAGTTTTGGAGCGACCAAGGGCAACGTCGTGTCATGTTGGACATTCCCACCCGCGACTAAGGAATAAAAACTTATTAGCTCACACACTGCATAATAATATTAATTAGCATGCATAAAACCTGTTTTCCTGTAACTGAAATCTTTCCTGAACTGAACAGCATTCCTTCAGAAATCAGTGAAAACATCTACTGTCTGTGCTAATACGCGAATCGTAAGATTAGTAATTTCTTCTATTGTATTAAATTTCACATAAAAAGATAACTTTCTTGTCCAAAAAATCAATTAAAGAACAAATTCACTCAACATTCATCTGGTTTTTTCCTGTCAAAATGATAGATAAAAAGAGGCCTTATATACTTTCTCTTCTATATACATCAGTAACATCTTCCATCACCAGTTTCACCTGTCGTCATCTGAATCACTTGCATTTGATACCGACAAGAAATGATCTGGCAAACTACGAAATGTCACCCGAGTTCTTAACACATCAGGCGCAGGGAGAGTGGATGAGCTGGCACCGCCTGTTTTAGAGTTACCTTTTTCCTGTAAACTCTTGGTAATATCAACACAAGCTTTATCAACCATGTCCAGAAAATCTCTCACTATGGAAAACAATTGAAGCGGATGTTTATCCTTGAACGCGCCTGACTGATAATACTGTGTCGTTTTCTTCACAAGCTCCATCACTCTTGCCTGTTCTTCTTGGACCGCCTTTATTTCTACATCGGCTTCTTGTAAAAACTCTTTCATCTCCTTGATGAACTCCCCTCCTCCAGCATCGGCTCCACATTGCAACACGAGTTGCCTTGTTTCAGCAACTCGGGATCTCATTGTGGTAGTAATGTTGGATAGGGTGTCGTAGTCGATAGTGGCTGATTTCAGGACATTTGATAATTGTGAACTTAACCCTCCTAAAAGCGGTAACCCTACTTTCTGAAACTCCTTTTCTTGCTCGTCCTTTGATCTCGGGGAGGCTGGGTTTATTTGGCTGTCACTACCGGTCAAGTTGTTGAGGCGGTTCATGACACACCGTTTCCCTTCATTCCTGACAACCTGATGGACAACGAAATGCAGCAGGGTTGTTTTCCCATCAGTGCTCTTGTAGTCTGAAAGTTTATGCAGGGCAGTTAAGTTGAACGCCTTCGCGTCTCCACGTGCAGTCCCCACATTCAGCCTGTTTCCAGCCTTAAGGATGGCTTCTAGAAGCTTCCAGAACACTGCACAGTCCCGAAGCTCATTGCAGGCAGAATCAAGCATTCGGAGTGAATCCTTAAGGTTCTGAATCTCTGACCCATAAGTGTATCTAAAAACCATGGCATTGACTCGAGTGAAGGCGGTGGGGACTGCCTTCAGGAGGTGATACAGGAAGGATTCGGCATCAGCTAGCTTTCCTACATCGCCATCAAATGCAAGGATTTGAATCTTTTCCTCTCTGGTAGGAGACATTCTTGTTAGTTTTTCAAGGGTTTCCAAATCTAGGCCTTTTCCTTCTGATACCCCATCAATCAACTCTTTTCTCGAGATACCTAAAGCGCGAACCAGAATGGCTATATTTTGGGAACGCCGTGAGTCCAGGATGGAGATTTTAGCTGCTGGGTTTGTCTCCTTTCCTGGATTCCTGTTTGGCGATTTTCGTTCCTTGGCAACATCACCAAACAGAGCTTCCATCATGTCACCATTATACCTGTCACAAACATTAACAATCAGTTCTGCTTCATTTGCAATCAAACAACATTAGTTTCCGAACCCCTTTTATAAACACCTACCAACAACATTACCTGTTAATCGAACTCATATCTGAGGCAATGTCGGATTATGCTATAATTGGGAGGAGGGCTATCCCCTCATTCCAGCTGATAAGGGTTTCAAACTCGGATATCAGCTAGATTAACTGGTAAAGTCATTCAAGGGAGGCCGGTCCCTTACAATATAAGGCGATCGGCCTTAAGAACATGACAACCTATATGACAGAAATCTAAATGAGATGATGAGCTTACTGGAATGAGCCTGCAGGAAGTTTGTCCCAAACCATGGAATGATCCCTCTCAACAACTTTGATTTTGTCCCAATGCAATGGCTTCATTTTGACCTGGTCCTTCATCTCTTCTGAAAACTCATCATCCCCTCCTAAAGCAGCTACTTTCACAACAGGCGGCCGCTTTGGTAATCCTGCTGCACCACCTCCCTTGGGTGGCGGTGGAGGTGGTGCAGGACCTTTCTTAACTGAAATAGGTGGTGGAGGTGGTGGTGGCGCTTTCTGCACAATCACAGTTTGTGGTGGTGGTGGTGGCGGTGGTGGTGGTGGCCGAGTCGCTTCAGCAGATATCTCTAAACTGTGACTAGCATGATCAGAAGCTGACAGTCTCGGATCAAGCAAGGTAAGCTTTTGATTATCTTTAGGAAGATTATGATTCGGATTAAACGATGAAGACGATTTTCCTCGAGAAAAAGTCCTTTTTATACTCCTTAATGACTGGTTATTAAGCAAATCCTTATGAAATGATCCACTTTTCTTTTGACTTCCTTCAAGTTTCCTCCAATATAAAACATCCAAACCATCTTCATCAATTATCATTCCTTTGACCTTCCCATCAAACCTCGTAAACCCCGCCGGTGCTGCCCCCAGCTGCCTCATCTTGGCAGTGGCCTCGGCGGAGTAAGGATTCACCCGTTCAGGGCGAGCCTTCTTCTTCTGTGTACACCTGGTGCAGACAAAAAACAGAACAGCAGCCGCCACAAGGGTGCATGCTGCAGTCACCCCAACCGCTGTCGCTATCGCTTTTTTCGACGTTGAACCTGGTGGTGGTGGCGGAGGTGGTGGCGGCCGCAGTGTGGGTGTTGCTGGCGGCGGAGTTATTACACTAGGTGGTAATGCTGCTGGTGGTGGTGGTGATTCATGGTAGAATGTTTCAATATTCTGAGGTGAATCAGACTGACAGAATGTAAAATCATTCAGGAAAAACAACATTAACAGCACTGTCAGAAACAGAAAAGCTGTATTTTTTCGGAATGCCATTGTTTTGTTTTTATTTTCCTGTGATCTGTACAAAATTCTGCAGAGAAAAATACAGGAATTTGGATGAAAACTAAACTAAGTTGATCAGTTCTAATTAATTATTGAGTAAAGGAATATGTTATATTGGTTTTGTTGTAGTTGTATATTATAGTAATGCTGAGCTGACTGATGCAATGTTTTCTGAAGGGTTTGGTTTTTTCTTCAACTTTTTTCAGACATATTCAAAGTAGGCAGTTTGCTGACTTTTGTACACTTTTGTGCATTTTTGTGTTATATTTCTAGTTGGTGACTTCTATAGATTTTGCCTGGCTTTTCGGAATCGGAATCGGACATGGTAAAAACCGTAAAATAAAGCAAAATCGGTTTCTTATATCGTCTATGTATTTTTATTGTGAAATTTTAGTCAGTTGATACGTTGTGGTAATATTGTGTACATCTGACCCTTATTAGCGGTAGCATCCTCGAGATCGGATCGGGTCAATCAGTACATGTGTCAATGTTTGTGATTATAGCACCAGGCCACCAGACACCAAATCAAAGAACATGCAGTTTGTCTTATTTTTATTATAAAATGCGGATATTTTTCTCGTCGTAAATTAAAACCGTCTTAAAGAAGACTGATGGATGCTTACTAGTTCTTAATTATTTGGGGTAGCACACTTGCTTAATTGTTTATTATTTGAATTGGCTAATGCAAATCTTTGAATTTTATAATGAAAGTTGACAGAAACTAAGTCAATCTTTGCTCTTGGATGTGCTTTCTGAATGATTGCCAACCCATATTATGATGTCATATAAATAGATTATTATACAGTAAATATTTTGAAAAATTATCGAATGATAAAATATTACGCCACCATTTAAATAAAAAAACAATTAATTGCACCGCGATTTAAATGTATATATGGAAAAATAGGTAGGTATATTTGTTTGTTCATATTTTCATATGGAAAATACGTGATTATTGTGAATAGAGCATATCTAACACCATTCGGGCTTTTCTAATTTTAACGTGTAAAAATCACGAAAAAACGTCAATAGATAATTTAGAGATGTCAATTTTGTAGTCTATTTAAGTGATAAATACTAAATTTAGTAATGACAAATTTGTAGAGTTTTTTAATATTTTGTAGTTTCTAATTTAGGCATAAATTAGCGAGCTAGAGACAATACGAAAGTCAAAAATAATTAAACTCTTACTCAGCTTCAATGAAAGTGCGATGTGAACGAACTTATTGCTTTCTACGCAGTTGAATTTTGTTGCCCGTGAGAGGATGATAAGGTGTTGAAATGCGGGTTTGGGTTAGATATGAGTTGGCTAATATTTGGTTTTTGATCTACGAATAAGTGGGTTAGCGGATTTAGGACGAATTAGTGGGCTAGATTTTTGTATTTTTCTTAAAAAGCCTTGTCCATACCCGCTTATTTAGCGGATGGAATGAGCCGAGTTCAATGGACGGGATGACCCATGAACAACTCTACTACTAAAGAGTAACGAGTGAAATAATTTTGAATAATTGCATTTATGGGAAATCGAACTTGAGATTAAATAGTACTCTATTTGTCTCGGTCAATAGTTTACCCATTTTTTTTCGTGTTTCAGTTAATAGTTTACACTTTCCTTTTATGGATATGTTTTACACAAATAGGATTATACATCCAGATGTATATAAGTATCGTACATTCAATACAAATCTAATTTAGCTTATATGCAATTTTTTCGAGCTTTTAAATTTTTTTTTTCACATTTTAATTTTTTAGGTGTTAAAATTTAAATTTATTGAGTTTATGTGTATTATTTTTTAGTTTCAATACAATATTTTGAGTAACATTTTCTTATAAAGGCGCTCAGATTCTTTTCAATAAAGCTCGTAAAATGTACATATAAGTTCAAATCCTTTGCTATAAAGCTCCAGGTCTATACTAACAGATGTATACATTTGGTTGTATAGCCCATTAATTGTATGTTTTACTCTCTACTTTATCTTTTATTCATATTAAAAACAACGGAAAATTCACGTGGTACCCTTGAATTTTTCCATTTTGCACATGGTACCCAACTTTTTAAGTTTGTGAACATTATACCCTTCATGTTTAACTTTCATGCACAACATACCCTTTTTATCGCKGTAAAAAAATTCAATTGTGTATAACTCCTTGATCAGAATTCAGAATCGGCAAAATGTTTTTCTTAAGATGATATAATCTAGTCATAATCTACAATTTGAGAAAAAAAATTGACAACTGACATTTTATAGGGTTTTTTTAACGAAAATCTCAAATCAACCATATCTTCGATCTTAAATTTCCGAATGAACATTTTCGTTTTATCAATTAATAGATCTCGAAGAGTTAATCAATATGAAAAAAAAAATTAATCAATTCCGATTTATGGTCTATAATTTATGCTCAAATGAAAATTTAAAAAACGATAAAAAATAGCGCGTTATGCTTGTAAATCATATTTTAGGGATGTCATGTGCACAAACTTAAAAAATTGGGTACCACGCGAAAAATGACAAAGTTTGAGGGAACCACGTGAATTTTCCGTAAAAACAATCCATCTCTCTTTGTACCTTGATTTTTGCCTATAAAGCACATGTAAACATTTCATTGAGACAAAGAGAGTACAAATCTTTAGCAGTTGATCGAAATGATAGAGAACTACTAAAATGATGACATGTAATCCATGTAATTCATCTACGTCGTATTTAATGAGTTCTCTTTGTCCTTAGAGCAAGTGCAATGGAAGAAGATCATTTTATAAAGTTATTCCTTTATCATGTCATAGTTTGAGAATTTCAATAATTAAGAACTTTTTAATTACAACCGAAGAACTTTAAATAAAGTGGGACCATAATTAATATTGTTATGTCGACCAATTTCTTGGTTTTTTGGGAAAAACTTGATTCTTCTTTTCAAACCAAGTTTGTTTCTTTAACGACAAACTTTATCATGCGATAGGAACAATTTGTTTGTTTAAAAGTTCTTATTTACGTACAAACTCAACATAAAAACCTCCCATTGCATTTGCTCTCACCCGCTCCAGGTCAAATGGCCGATCTATCATCTATAGTTATCGACCAAAGTCACGAGCTCTTAACACTACACATTCGTCTTCCCCTCGTGATAAGGTAAATGAATAAATGATGCGAGTAAATGATAATAAAATAGGTACAACTCATAATTAAAGATAAAATGTGTACATTTATTATGTAAATATGTACAAAATTACTGTGTCACGATCAACAATAAAAGGATCACAAAATACAAATAAAAGGATATAAAAAACGATATCTCAATAACTTATTAAAAAACCGTCTTTCCCAAATTTTAGTGTTATATTTTCGACGACCCAAACTCACTAACACATCCGCGTGAATAGTTCATTATTTCATGAAGTCCGGCCATAATCAATCCAAGCTCGCATTTAATCACCTCCGACTGACCTGAGCATTAGACTGAAACACAAATGGAGTGCGCGGCAAAGGGAAGGGGCAGCCGATGCGTAGGCCAACCATTGAGAATATGTGCTCGTTGCAAAGCTGTAGCTTATTGTTCACTCTCTCATCAGGTTTACTTCTCTCTATTTTTCACATTTTTTCATAGTATATCGGTGATTTTAGTTAATAGTTTTAATTGTTCAGGGTACGCGTTAGAAAAACCGACAATTAATTTGATTATTATAGCCTGTTGTACTTGTGATGTCTTATTTGTTGGTGGGTATTTTATCATTTTTATTAATTTGACATGTTACTCTTGCAATTTGGTTTTGAGTGATTTATGTATGATGATAGTTGATGGTAGTGGTGTGGAAAATTTCGAAGTTTTTAATTAAAAGTTTCCAACTTTTTTCGAGTTCCCCTTACACTATTACCCGTTTACCCCCACTGGGGTTAATTCCTGGCTCCGCCACTTGATGGGTTCATGGGTAATCATCATTTATGGTTGATGAAGTTACCTAGGTTTTATAGTATAGAATGAAGTTTGATTGTAAAGTTGATTCATTGTTTCATAGTTTCTTCTGTTTGTTTGAGGTGTCATTTTGGTTGATTATATAAGTGGCGGATCCAGGGGAGACTAGTAGGGGCGCTCGCTCCCTGAACAATTGAAAACGATTTTTAGTTAAGGTTTGACTTTTCCCCTAGTTGATCTTATTCGTTCAGTAATTCGCCCCAATGGTTTGAGTGACCTATGTATGATGAATTGGTTGGTAATAACCATTTTCAAATTTCAAATGGTTTATTTGACGCTACTTCGGAGAATGGAGTTTGGTTGTGAAGTTGTATGTTTGAGGAGTACTTTTGGTTCAAAAATTCAGAAATTCTTAGATGCAGAACTTTTATCCAAGGGGTGGAAATGGGGTGGGAAGCAAAAGTTGGAAACTTGGATTCTGCTGTCGCTTTTTTCCCTTATTCTTATGCTTCTTGAGTAAGCTAACTTCAATTATCCCCACACTTTGATTCGAGAAATATTTAAATAAACACTTCACTGATATCTTCTTTCAGATTTCACATTGGAATGACCACAGGGAAGAATGCGAAAGATTAGAAGAACAAATGGGAAATGTTGATATCGTGAATGAATTTCCTTTCACATTCCGTGAAGAAGCTACAACTCAGGTACAAAGTACGTACGATATACTTATATGGGTTTTTAAGAAGTTCAAAATTGTCTTCTTTTTACTCATTTATGTTTATATATTTATGTAGATTTGTGAAAAGAAGGGGAGTAGATGCTCGTTTCTTACTAGGAGGAGCCTCCATCAAATAGGAATGTGGTCTCATGAATGCTCCTGTAGGAGTTTGGATGTACGCGATAATCTCTCAGTGTGAGTGCTAAACCAATTGCTTTCATGGTACTCAGATTAACGTGTTTTCACTCGTGATCCTCTAAAATTATTTCTGAAGAGAATTGTATGAATCAATTTTTATAGGCTAATGAAGTGCTGGAACCTTTCAAGCATGTTTTCCCCTTGTACTGGTATTGTCTTTCTCTCTGCGTGTCAGTCTATAGCCAATAGCGGGTGTTTATCAGTCCAGACTTGAGCAGTATTTTGTATACGACCACTGAATATAATCAAATCTTTATTCAAAAACCGAAAACATGTTAGCCCTTATCTAAGGTTATCAATTTTGTCCGGATTTATATCGATGCTTAGGCAATTGTTATTTGGAAGTTCACTAGAGGATGGTTTTTGCGCATCTATCTACTTGAACACCATTTTATTTAAAGTCTAATAGTCTTCACAATTTATTGCATCAAATATGAATACATTTTGTGAAGGATTGTCAAAGAAAGTAAATGGTTATTAAGTTGGCGTTGTGGTCGGCTATGCCCTTTCTCATCTACAAATGGATAGGTTCTTGTCTAGTACTCAGTTAATAACCTTAATATGAACTTCAATTCATGCTCTAGGTTTGGACTGATTGATACCTCTTCTCGTATCGACATCTTTCTTAACATCTCATGCTGTTTGCTCAAAAAAAATATAAAAACATCTCATGCAGACCCCGTGTCCTCATTGTCAAAACAGTTAAGCTGTTGGAAGGAATACTATGACTGGAGATCTATCCCGACTGATTCACCAGTTGCGTTGCTGCTTCAATGGGTATGTTAAGCTGCTGTTTTTCTTAAGTTTTCCATTGGGACACACTTAGAGGTGGACCTGTAATTTTGTTATCGGTGACTCATTGAAATTGATGAAGCTGTTATTACACAAAGAAACATAGCTTTCCTTTTTTCCAACAAAAATTGAACAAAATGCACAAAAAATAAATTGTTTTTAGTTGTCAGGGGACCCTATACATAGATCCGCCAGTGGACATAGTTTGCCTTTTGTTTCCTTTGACTTAGGGTGAATATTGGTTACCTAAGGGGATAGAATGATAGATCAATAAGACCCTCAAAGATATGGAGTAGTAATTAGCAACTACTATGTCCGGAGTGGTTTATTTAATTCTACAAGTGAACAGTAACCAATGTTGCTTGTAGATATCTGCTACTTCAGTTATAAGATAGGACAATGTAGTTTTGGTCAAACACTTTGCGTGGTCCTTATAAGACTAGGTTTACACATTACTAATAGCTAAACTAGTGTTCTTTTAGTTGTCTGCCGTCAAGTATTTGTATATATTTACCTTAACTTATGTTTTTTTAAACTGCAGCCCCTTACGATTTACCATGCCGTCCAACTCAACATTCATAGAATGCCGAACTGCGAGACTAGTAAACAGATCATAAACATCCACTATCTTGGTATATTCTTTTCTTCATTTCAATTGTCCACTGATCAGACTCAGATGTCGCGAAAATTGTTTTGCTTTGCAGCCTGAATGTATTGATATAATATAAGCTCACTTGATTGTCCTTTGTATTAGCATTACCGTTAGGAACGTTAAACTCATACTACCAAGTGTCTATGGTTAGTTGAGATCCTTGTACAAGAAAGTGGTCGACCTGGTTCTTACGACGTAGTACCATTTGTTAAAGATGCAATTTTCTGGAACCCATCGTACTTCTGTAATAATGGTCAACTGCCAACATTAATGAGATGAGAGAACACGGAAACTTTGACAATGGATCCTATCACAGTTTCTTCTTTGGTTCAAAATAAATTTGTGAAGCCAACTAGTGTATACAGGGAGTGTTATACTACAAGTGTTTTCTCTTCGTTCGTGTACTGGATGAGACTCTTTTTAAACTTGTATGATAAATAATGTTTATTTCTCTTTCGTATAGTACCTTTCCCTTGTCACTTCAAGTAACTCATGCTTCAATGAATTTATTTCCGTAGGACCTGATAAAGAGCTTTTCCAAGTTCCTGCATTTGGTGAACTGCTTTCCCTGCTCCCACAGTACCACGTGCATATAGAACTTGTCGGGCCTGCAGTGCCAGAGCATAGGTCAGTGACTTGAACTACCTATATAACAACCTTTGGCTAATCCTTGCCTCTGAAATGAACTATTTGTTGAGTGGCTAACAGGAACGTCTAACCCTGTCCACTAACCCTGCTTCTGGTCCTAGACCAGGAGGCAGGAGCCATTTCCAGAAGCGAGGTTGTGGTTGGGGCTAACTATTTACCACCCCAAAAGACCTATCACATGGCAGGATAGATGAATGAGATTGCAGAAGTTTCCCTTTGAGATGCTTTTTGTCATTGTCACTTATTGAAAATGATTTCTTAGTTGCTTGTCAGTCAAACTTTTAGTAATTGTGGCTAAAATGCATCAAGATACACTTATCATATTCCACTTGGTGAAGCGGACACTTTGTCATATTTTTCTTCTGCTGCTCCGTATATTTTTACTTAAGTTTCAATAGCTTTTATTCATTCACCATGTTTCTTCCTGGAGTTTACTTACTGACCTCTTTCATTTTTTTTGCGTATTCGTGATTCTTGATCGAAACTTGAATTGTAGATTGATTTGTTTCTATTTGTTCCTAATTTCCTGTTGCTGTCTAGAAATATGTCGAGTATATCACATGTATGTATCTGGGTTTCTGACTTGTTTGCCCTTCAAATTAGTAGAGACGGTGAGAGAATCAATCTGGATACCTTTGCTTGTTGTGATGATGGAGATTGCAAGTGCAAAATGCCAATTGAGACTAGGAGTTCTCTTGTGACACTGCAGCTTCTGAAAGGTTTCTATCACGATCGCTTTAAAGACATAGTAAAGGTGTTACATTCCTACCATCTACAATTCTACATCTATCATATACTTTTTCTCGTAATGCTGACGGGGTATATTTACGCTCCTATTGATCCTTCAAGACTTCAACCCCCTAGAAAAACACAGGGGAGGGAAGGGGAAGGAAACGAGAGGAAGGGGTGGTGAATAAAGCAATCGTGTTTTCCATCCAAATCTTTGCAAAGTTTGATTTTAATTTGGCTTTAGGATTGAAAATGGGATCACTCCACATACCTCTTTATTAACAAAACAAGGGAAATTGTTCGCTTTCCTTCCTTTTCCCTCCAAATCCCTCGATCCAAAGTCCAAACTTGGTGTGAGAAAGCAAAATGAATGCATAATCTAATATAGTACTGTAGTTCACATACTATTTTTCCTGTGGAAAATGTACTCCGTCTGTTTTAAACCTTCACACAGATTATTTCCTAATTTATAACCGTATCATCTGCAGGATGCCTTTCCACATCTGATAGTTGCCCCAAATGCTGGCATTGCTGCTTATCCAAGTTGGAAGGAGACAATAGTATGTCTCGTGCTATTCTAATGCAATTCACCTCTATCTTTTCCGTCACCATATTTTTTTGATATACAAACATGCAGATCCTGATAAGTTAAAAGAAATTCATCCTTAATATATCTTTTTTTTTTTTCAGGAGTTGATTCACCTGCTAAATGTACCAGCAATTTTTACAGACTTCTGCGAAGAAGCCGCACATCTGGCTGCTTCTTGTGTAAGCAGCGTAACAGGCTGCGAGCTTGCACTACCTGTATGTTCACTTGCTCTTTCCACGTTTTAAAACACATGATTACAGCATATGTCAACTAGCCTAGCAAGTAAAGTCTCTCATTGACTGGTATTACATATGACTGGGATTCAAAACTCGGTAGCATCAAGACTGTCATGGTGGTTCCCTTTACTCTGAAAAAAAGGCTATGATTTTAGATCATTACTGCAGTAGTGCAGTGCCTCAAAGCTTTTTACTTGTAGTGATGGAAGGGAGGGTAGTCTAATGTACGCAACCTTGCCTATCTGCTGAAAAAATTAGGGTGTCTGTTACACGATATCCCATAGTGAAAATTGTGTAGAAAGTTACATCCGTG
Organism: Silene noctiflora; assembly: GCA_009801015.1. Taxonomy (NCBI): domain Eukaryota; kingdom Viridiplantae; phylum Streptophyta; class Magnoliopsida; order Caryophyllales; family Caryophyllaceae; genus Silene; species Silene noctiflora. The sequence continues at coordinate 108,693 of VHZZ01000276.1, forward strand.
GAATGCTACCTCATAGAGTCATAGCAAAGTACTCGTAGTATAGTGAGTCGTTTTGCGTTATTCCACATATATCAAATCCTCAAGATTGTGAGTTTTAGCTCCTATTGGAAATGGAATATTTCTGGAAGTTAGAAGTTTTCGATGGCCTAAATTAATTGATGCTCTCTTTGCATTGCAGATTAAGTTAAATCCATTCAGGCAACCACTGGCCGTTGAAGATAGTGTACTGCACCTCCCTTGCTATTCTAATTGCTTCATGTTCGGGATATGAACTCATAACATCCATTTGGCGCACACCTCCAGCTTTTCAAACCATCAATGCCAACACATGAAGAATTATGGAATTTTCCAATGACTCAAAACTGTATCAGGAATGGCGGTATCTTCTACAAGCCGTCATTCCTGATTAGGAGCTTGTGAGGGCAATCAAGAGTACGTCCGTATATAATTAGGTTTAAAGGATCGGTATGAAAAACTCAAAAAGTGAAACATGATTATAGCTATGAAGAGGGTTTATGAAGGCAATCAAGAGTACATATGAAGATATGAATGTACCTTGTTGTGGCCAGGTCCATTATGACTTTATGAGTAGGCAAATCTTCGTAGCGAACTTCAGAATGGAAACTGTAGGCGTTTTACCGGTGAAAACTCCGTTGCTCAATCGGATAATGCTAGAAGGTCCTCCATTGCTAGGAATATCCCTCTGAATGTAGGCAAATGGGACATTGCAGGTGGCCTTTTGTAGCAGTCCCTCTTGCTATAGTTCTTTTCCTAGTGACCCCAACGACATTGAAGGCGTGGCCCACTAGGTAAAGAACTATAGCAAGAGGGACTCCTACGAAGGCCATCTGCAATGTCCTCCTTGCCTACATTCAGAGGGTTACCCGATTGAGCGACATAGTTTTCACCGTTGCAAATGCCAACTGTTTCCATTCTGAAGTTCGTTATGAAGATTTACCTACTCGTAATGGACCTGGCCGCAACAAGGTACATACATATTTACAGACATACTTTTGTCTGCCTTCATAAACCCTCTTTATAGCTATAATCGTGTTTTACTTTTTGAGTTTTTCGTAACGATACTTTATTGTGTGAATTGATCAGGAGCTTCTAATCTATAAATCAGAGAAGTTTTTTTTAACTTGTAATGGTGATTTTTCTAATCATGCAATGTATGATTCTACTCAGCACTGGTCATTTGCGAACTTCATTTCAAACATCATGTACGCCACCAATCTCTGACTTTTTCAAGCATGATCTGTAACCTCTTTTAAGTACTCTCAAAGTACCGGTACCGCTATCGACAACGGTACCGACTCCCTTGAAGTAATTAAGCCAACTTCGGAGCAGTGACGGAACTAAGATTTATAATTAAGGGGGCAAATGAGTAATGACACAACGAATTTAAAAAATTCGAGAATTTAAAGTTTCGAATTTTTCATGAGCATCCCTAATAACCCCTTTAAATCCACCACTCTTTTCGAGTAGTTTTTGAGTTTTTAATTCTTTATTTACAAATTAGTATATCTGTCTTAAGAATAAATTGGGTCAAATAACAATTCACCTATATAGATAAGACAAATATTTTGTTAATTTTAATTTATTCTCTTTTTGTCTTATGAGTGATATACTTGACCCGTTTTAAGATTAACTGATATATCAGTTTAAGTTTAATTTATATCCCCGTATTAAATGAGAATTCGTGTTTTTTTAGGATGACCAACACGATGGCCAAACTTTGTCGTAGAACACAAAACTTTAGAGAGACGGTCTCTCAAAAGCGTTATTGAGAGACCTTTCACATGATGGGGAAGAAGGTTATTTAATTATGTTTTTTCATGTTATGTCTCCCACAAGTCCCATTAATTTAGTGAGAAACGGTCTCTCGGAAAACCTACTAGTCTTAGAATTGAAATCGGCAAAGTACAACAAAGCAATATAAAAAATAAAAATAAAAATAAATCCAAAATTCCCAATCATCCAAAAGTCCAACACACAACTTTTTCTCTCTTCAACACAAACATGAATATTCAAAATTATTATCCCCAAATTTGATCTCTCCTCTAAATTCCACTGTAATCTGAGCCAAACCCAAATCATAATTCATAATCACCTAAAAAACCCAGAAATTAATATTAAAAAAGATGAGTAGAAGTGTTAAACTCACCTTCTTAATCATATGCATTTTAGGGGTGAAATTAGGGTTTGGTGAAGCAATTAAAGTACCATTTAGGGTTAATGATGTTCTACCAGTATTACCAAAAGAAATATCATGGCCAGTGTTGAATAATTTGCATAGTGCAGTTGATTTGTTACCTTCTTTTGTAGGGGCAGTTACACCTAATGATGATGATAATTTGAAGTGGAAAGGAGCTTGTTTTTATGAAAATAGTGCTAAAATTGAGTTTGTTGATGGTGGTGATAGAGGCTTGGGTGGTGGTGTTCTTCATCTTAATGTAATTATTACTCTCTCCGGCTCGTTCATTTGTTTACGTTCATTTGTTTACTTTTTTTAGTCTTAGTTACGGGTATTTTAATTAAAGGTAAACAAATGATTGAGATGGTGGGAGTAATTTATTTGTGATGGTAGAATTTGGATTGTATTCTTTTTGTGTGAGTATGATATGTTTCCTATTTGGTTGTTTGTTTGATTAATTTTGATGGGATTACACTCGGCCCCATGTCATGAGTACCACTCGTCATGACTCGCGACTTTACTAACTAAGCTAGTTGTTATCTCTTGTGTGATTAATTCAATTACGCTTGTAAATTTAGTCTAAGTTTTGTTTGCTGCTTCTTGTGCTTAATTATGGAAAATTGTGATAATTCATTTGTAATATGCTGGTGTTTTCAATTTGTTGTGCAATTTAGAAGCACGATAAACGATTTGCTTCTAAAAGTGGCTTTCTGGATGGGAAAGTTCGCTTCTTTATTCCCTGATCATATATCGTGTATCGTGGTATAAAGGAGGCACTTGACCAATGTATGGAAAAAGGGAGGGGTATTTGAACCCGCGAATATCATTTGTAGTTGTATTGGAGAAGCTTTTTATGGAAAGGTGGTAGCTTTTAGTAACTAATTTATGTTTTTTTGGTTGCTCCTCTATCTCATGGAGTTGTTCAGCATGAAATTTTGTCACTTTGTTGCATCTGATTTACACCCTAGCATTAAGCTTGATATGCCCCTTAGAGTAGAAAGTGGTTCATGAGTAGCTTTCGTGCAAAGTTTGGAGTTTTAGTCACCTATTTATTCATTGAAGTTGTTCTATATGAAAAGTAATTGGTACAGGAGGCAGATCGTAAGACAAAAGATGTCGTACTTGGAGTAAAGTAAGTGAAGTTAAACTGCTGCAGAATGATATTCTTGCTTTGTTTCGTTTGCAGACATCTTCAGCTCACAGCTGGACCTGTATGGATCTCTACGTTTTTGCAACTCCGTACAGGGTTACCTGGGATTATTACTTTGCCTCCAGTGAGCATAAGCTAATGATTGAATCATGGGAAGAAGCTGCTGAGTTGGAATATGTATGGTTTCCAGTTTTGTTCTTATATTCTTAGACTAATACAACAGTAATATCTCAATGCACCACAAAGCCTCCCACCCCATGGTGAGGTAGGAGAGATGCAGCTTCAATACAACCCATAGTGAAAGTTACGTCAAAGATTGCACTAGCTAACACTTCAGGGCATAGTAAGAGTGCAAACAGTTTAGTTAGGCATTTTATAAATTCCAACATACTCCAATACCAATAATAGTGTGTCTTTGCTACGTCGGAATTGGGAAATAAGGTAGATAGATTCATGACATCCAAATTTGTATGAAACAGGTAAAGCAACATGGAATTTCTGTATTTCTAATGCCATCAGGAATGCTGGGGACACTCCTTTCTATGGTAGATGTTTTACCTCTATTTTCCAACACTGCTTGGGGTCAGCGTGCTAACCTAGCCTTTCTCGAGAACCACATGGGTGCAACCTTTGAGAAGCGCCCTCAGCCAT
>VHZZ01000276.1:118120-132091 GCA_009801015.1 Silene noctiflora
TTCCATTTAAATTTTTTATTCTCATATTAAAATATGAAAAATTAATAATTTGTCAATTTTAAAATCTATAAATAATGCACTATAAAATAAAGGATTTATAAATACCGCGGGATCCATACTAGTTATAATCAATGGTATATTCAGAATTAAAAGATGGATACATCGCTTGCATCGGGTTAAACACCTCATCAAAACAATACTTATTTTCACCCAAATCAATCAAATTACTGCTTCCATAATTACCCAAATTATTAAAAGATGGATTAATTTGCATATAATTAACCTCAACCTCATCAAAACAATACTTCTTTTTGCCGAAATCAATCAAATTATCACTTCCATAATTACCCAAATTACTAAAAAATGGATTAATTTGCATATAATTAACCTCAACCTCATCAAAACTGTAAAATTTTCCACTGTAATTGCTTAAATTGTTACTGTTCTCATAATTACCCAACTCGCCTTCAAAATCCCGACTTTTAACCGAATTACCACTCCCTTTACCGCCCTTCAACTAGACTTGTCAAAACTCGACCAAACCCGAAAACCCGACCCGCCCGACCCGTTTTTAGGGTTACAAATCCGTTTTTTCGACCCGTGACCCGTTTGACCCGAACCCGAATTGACCCGTTATTTTAAGGTCAAGACCCGACCCGAACGGGTCGACCCGTTGGGTCAAAGATAAATCAAGATTTTTATTAAAATATTAATATTTTTATATTATATTTGAAAAAAATTGTTAAAAAATTATTTTTTTATTATTAAAAATTACAAACATAATTAAAAAGTCAATTTTATATCACTTTTACAATACTTATACTAAAATAATTATTAAAAAAACTTTAATTTAATAATTATGTCAATATAATTAATGTAAACGTTGAAATAACTAATGTAAACGTTGAATATGATTAAAATATTAATTTTAAATATGTGTTACATTTTTTTAATTAAAAAAATAGATTAAAAAAGACGTTAGAAATTATTTATTGACCCGTATTCTGACTCTAACCCGACCCGGACCCGGACCCGACCCGCCCGACCCGTTTGACAGGTTTTCAACCCATCAATCCTCTGTTTCACAAATTCAATTTTTCCCGCCAAAATTCCATTCAAATCTTTCAACTCATCCAAACTTAATTTCTTAAGAAACTGATCATCTGATTCATCTCCCACCTTTTTTACCTCGCTGTTACCGGGTTTAACTTCCTCGTTCCGCTTCTTCCCAAGAAACTGATCATCTCCCACCTTATTCCGCATTATCTTCTCATAATACATATCAATGACAGTACGGCAATCAGGTTCAGAACACCAACGTTCATTAGCAGGCATATCAGGACCATACAAGATTAACAAAAGCGGTACGTCGCAAAGTGTCGAAAGATCTTTAGCTGATTTAAAGATTGTTTCTTTTCTTCCCAAGTATTGTGCCATGTTTTTACAAACCATGTTTTTTTTTTTTTGGTAGCGATTTAATTAATTAACAAGAGATGAAGAAATAAATCAAATAATATTGTGTTTTACTGTTGGAAATTGATAGGGTTAATTGGTTATATATAATGAACGAAGTTGGGTAAAAAAATTTAACCGACTTTATTTGAAAAAAACGAAGTTGGGTGTGAAAGTAAATTGGCGCGCGCGCGCATGATTTTTGGTAATAACGTGTTTTTTTAAAATTTAAAATTTAAATAGGTAAATTTAAATAATATTATACTATAATATTATAATAATATACGTCAATTTATATTAACATGAGAATCTGATATACCTCGATTTATTTATAATATTATAATAATATAATTTATTTATAATATAATATAATACTTTTAATCTAGTTATTTTTATTATGGGTAGAATTTTGGAAAGTTTGCGAGGTAAATTTCGAAACATGCATCCTATTAAGTTTAGCTCGTTTATTTAAATTTCTAATATATTGCAGTTTGATTAATTTAATACGTATGAATAAGTTATTGAAAATTTGAAATTACTAAGCTCATTTACATAGGTATTAGTGAGCTGGCTTTATAGCTAGACCTGACAAAAGTACTCGCTTTGAATGACACGTTGCGAATAACCCGACGTGATATTTGAACTTTGGCCCCGAGCATGACTCGCAACCTAAACTCATTACAATTAATATAATCCGCCCTGAGTGTTTATTGCTACAAATTAACCATTATTCTTAAAGGACTTGATAATTATATACCCAAAATGACCAGGTCAATCCTAAGTGACCAGAATTCTTGCAATCCGAAATATATTTGACTCAGAATAACCCGATTGGATAAGCTCACAGTAACCCATCAATCCGAGATGATCCACTTTGGGATTTTCCTTGAAAGGTACATTATAAAGAATTAATCGATGAAATGAACGTTCAAGAGCGAAAAAAAAAGTTACTATTAAGAGTTGTACTATAAAGCGGCTTATAGAAACAATAACCCGACATACAGAGAATTTAAAAATTTGCAATATTAGAAAATAAGTCATCCTAGAAAATTAGAATCGTTCACTACTTAAACGAAACATGCGAAAATAAAAACTGTCTTCGGGTTATTGGAAAAAGTAAATACATCCTTCTGATTAAAACACTAATACTAACAATTCGATTAGCTCCGATACACGTTTGTGGCGATCAATAATATGTTCATGTGCAAAATTCGATTATCTAACATTCATTCTATGTACGTAAGACGTGTTGTTATCCCTAAGTCTGAACCATGGCTACATAAAAACAGTCTTCGGGTTAGAGGGGTTACGACAAAAAGAGAAGAGAAGACTACTGGAATGATACAACATAATTCTACACAATCACCTATTGTCGTTTCTCAAAATGGAAGGAACTATTTTCTGGGGGGTTTAGTGCGCGGTTTGGTCATGGTTGCTCTCCGAGCGACATCCCATGGCTTTTGAGGAGCTAGTACACCGACTTGGGCAGCAAAGAACGACTCATAACCAGGTGAATCGAAAGCAAAACCTGTATGTTTGGATCTTTGAGAAGGGAGTTGAGAAAGGGCATAGCTTCGAGCCTCTTCCGGAGTCAGATGACTTTGTACCTCAAGGTACTGTGCCCTTCTGTAGTCATCGGGTTCATGCCTGTGTAGCTCTTGTATTATCTGGTAGTCATATGGAGAAAACCATCTCTGTAGCCTGATACAATTAGATCCAAAGTTCTTTAGTTAAATTCGAAAAAAATGTAAGATATACATAAAAGGCCACGAGTTTGGTAAAGCAGACACCAGTTGTGGTTAGTTTAAGGTAAACCTGGTAAAATTGCTTCAACTCAAAGAAACCGCTAGAATAACCTGACCCGCGACCCAAACTAACAACTAGCATGATCTAAAACCTGAACTCACCCTACTCATACCTGGCCTGAACTTCGTTGAGCCCAACATTTACCCGATCCAGAATTACTAGAATTGAAAAAATACGGTCCAGAAATGACTTATTCTAAAACATAGAATGACTAGTCTATACAACAAATTGTCAAAAACCTTAACAACCGCCGCGGTCCGTAGCCCAAAACTGACGAATGATCTGAGGCACAACCACTCGACCTGAACTAACCCGTACCGGGCCGAAATGAACCAATTATATCAAACCCGAAACAGGCCCAAAATCGAAAAGACGTAACCCGGTCTAAAATGTGGTATATACCCAAAATGACCCGACCCTACTGACTTTTTTGTCGGTCATAATATATAAGAAATTAGTAAATAACTTCCACTATCTGATCTTATTTTGAAAGAGTTCTACCAATACCATAAGATCCACAATAATTAAGGAAATGCAGATCTCATCTGCCAAGCATTTTTGACAGTTGACACAAACCATTGCATCACTTACCTTTTACTGGTGTTTCTATATCAAATGGTAAGAGTACAATACTAACATATGGATTATAAGTTTATAAAGATCTGTAGGAGGAAGTATGCTCCCAACATATGTATATAATAAACAAATGGAAAAGGAAACTAATCTTCAAAATACTTGATGAGAAAAATCATTACCCTTGGTAAAGGAAGTCCCCGATGAGAGCAACAGTGGGAACAAGAATAAGCGCAATATAGAAGTAAGGGGTACTCATCAGGACAAATATGACGTAATAGATATTCTCCTGCGATCAAACATGTAACGGGTTAACACACAAACAAATCCATGCAACCCCAAGCCCCAGCCCCCTCCAAAACTTAAAAAAAGTAGAAAAGGAAAGCAAAAAAACTAGTCAACTCCTACCAAAATGTTTGGGCATCTAATGACTATTACTCCCTCCGTCCCGGACAATTGTTGTCCTTTGGTTTTGGCACAAAAACCAAGGAAAGCGGAGGGGGCCAATTATAAGATGACAAGTGGACCAAATTGAGTGTCAAAGATCAAATTACTCATCAAATACAATCCTAAAATAGAAAGGACAACAATTGAGTGAGACACCTCAAAATGGAATAGGACAACAAATGACCGGTACGGAGGGAGTAGTTATTATTTATTACGATAGCCTTGGGGTAAAAATGCTTGCTGCACAACATATAGTGCTTAAAGGAATAGATTGACTGTGAAGATAATAAAAAAAGACATAGCAGAAAATGTTGTGTTTGTTTACACCTATAAGATACTACAACTAGAGGGTTTAAGGCATTAAGCATTTAGGGGGAGAGGTAAAAGCTCCAAACTCTGAAGCTTTAACCCTTTTATCATGGTCATATCGCGTGATACAAATTTTCTCAGGCATTAAATAACACATCTTTTCCAAACAAAAGAAGAACGTACATGAAATAAGATAATTTAGTAAAACGTAAAACAAACAAATTATATTGGTTGACTCCATATATTTCAGGGGGGCAGAGCACCCAAATGTTTGTAATAGTCCATGCAGTTTTGCTTGTATGACCATAATCATGCTGAGATATAAAGAAAAATGACGTACCTGACGATCACCATTAGTCATGATGCCAGAGTAACCAAATATGAAAATGAACCATGCTAAAATGCTTCCCCAAACACTTATATGATGCCACCTTGTAATGCTATTACAGCACAATAGAAGACGTATATTGACAGTGACAACAACACAAGTGAATGTCATTGTGCTGATATCCCATAGTCCAAACATTTTGCCAGATGATGTTTGAGGCCTTGAACCAGAAGTTGTTACAAAATAGAAAAGTATCAGCGATTGGTAGACCGAGAAAAACGCCCACACAGCAACAACTCTCCATTGAAAATAGGTATTTCTCAATCCTTCCATGTAGAGCTGAGGATATTTCTTTGAAAGAGATGCACTAACATCCTGGGAATGAAACAAAGAGTCAGCCTACATAAACGTCTCAGATTAAGTTAACTCAAAAAGATTTAAGATAAGATATAGAACCTTGTCAAATAGTCCAAGCATAAGCACAGGCAAAGATGTGAAAAAGACATTGTAAAATGCTTGAAACCAATCATCATAATATCTCTGACCAGAAAACCCAGCTTGGAGGGTGAACCAAAATTGGGTCAGCGTGAAAGTAAGATTCTTGTAAAAAAAGTACAATACAACCTGCAAAAATAATCGTTAATTTTTACACTGTCCAAAACCTAAAAGTTAATGATTTCGTGTGGTATATATGTATAATGTAATACAGACCTTGCATATTCTCATATATGACCATCTTCCATGCACAAGCAACAAGTCCGTGAGAAAGCGAAACTGAGCAATTGCAAAATCACTAGCCATAACAGCTTGCATGCCTTCCAGCCCACTGATTCCGACACCAACATGAGCTGCTTGAATCATACTAACATCATTTGCTCCATCGCCAATACTTAGTGTTATTTTTTTTGCACCTTTCTTCACCAGACTTGTTACCTTTATATATGCACAAACACTTTAGTTCTGCTTACGATGTATAAGTACGAAAATAAATAAATTCTGTAACGGTCAACAGACAGCAGGCACTGACATAAGACGATCAGCATTGATAATCACTTGAGAGAATTTTCAGGCCTAAGTAATTTCAAAAGATTACATAATATCTGATGGGACTGTTCATAGGCACACATCTTTACTTTCATAAGCAACAACCAGAGACTCCAAAAGTACTGAGTATACTATAAATAACTAAGGGGAATTTACATGTCAGGTAAACTGTAGCACTTCATTGACAATACAAATTATAGATTGTACAATTTCCACTGCAGTTTTTGAAAACTAAATAAGTTAGTTATATCCTAATTTTTTTCCAAATGAGTGAAATGAAATGTGGATTCAGGAAATTTCTTCTACCAGTATTACTATTACTGAAACAAACAAACTTAAGCTTTATACTTAAGCACACTACCGCATTCACATACCAAGTAGCTTTATAGCTGACAGGAGCTACAATGACAAAAGAGATCCCTAACAAACTCAACTCTGAAGATTAGTATCTCCTTAGTCTGTTATAATAGCCCAAATTATTTGTTTTTCATGGCATACTTCATCGTTAAACATTCCAGACCCGTCATCAATATACTTGTCATTTGCAGCATAACAATACTTAGAGATATACTTGCAGTCCTTTAACACTATTATTAATTTCTTACAAAGAAAAAACTTGTGAAATTGTCATAGTTAAAATATAAAAAATAGCCAAGCACCGCAAAAATGATTTTAATCAAGAGATACATCTAAAGGAGAGAGAGGCATTATCAGTTTATCAATTATCATGTCCCCACAATAATATTAGTGATTGATTGCCCAAGAGAAGAGCTAAACACACGACGAGAGTAACACACACATCACAAGTCACAACTCATAATTACTCATTTTGGTAAAAATACAGAAACAAAAAAAGGAGCATTAAAAACTAAAGATTTAGAAAAATAGGGATGCAAGCTATATCAAATCATCTCATAAAACAAATTTAACATTCAATTGCCATTTACTGACCTGTGCTTTCTGAAGAGGAGAAACCCTACAGCAGACTACGGAGGTACAATTTAAGCTTAGATTCAAAAGAATTCCACGTAAGCTTGGATCTAATGCATACATTAGGCATTTTCCATCTATTACAAGTGCTAGTTTTGGTCCAGTCAAAGTACGAAGAGTCTGTTGGGCTTCATCAACGCAACTCTTCAGTTGAGTTTTCACAACATCTTTGATATATCGAGCAATTTCCACTTGGTCACCCTAACATAAAGTAGCACTTGATGGTTAAGGTAAAAATTTGACCTTAGGGCCGGGAATCCGCATCACTACAGATCCAGATAAAATAAATAAGAAATAGAACAAAAAAAAAAAAGCCTTCTTACCCTCTCTTCAACTTCTCTAATATCATCTGTTTCAGAAGTGACAATGAACTGCTTCATGTCATTGTTGATTAAGTTGCATGCTGCGTAAAGTTAAAGATTCAGGACTCGTTCTGAATATTACCACCACTTATTCCACAATTGTTTCCTCACACATGACACAACATATGAAAAAACCATTCAATCAGCACTTACCATAAGCAATATTAATTGCTGTTTCCATCTTATCCCCTGTCAGCACCCAAATCTTTATCCCAGCTCTCGCTAAAGTCTCTATACATGTCGGTACCCCTTCTTGAAGCTTATCTTCAATAGCCGTGGAGCCGATCAATATAAGATCTTTTTCTATGACTTCAGCCACCTGCAGCATTTCATTGTTAAAAATTGATCTCAACTGCATGCATTGGATACAATAGACTGATGAGTTCTTTGGACAAAGAGATTGCTGTATCAGACATAAAAAAAAATACCAATTCTACAAACATTTAACGCATAAGCACATTTAAAAGCAAGTGTCTTTGGCCTCCCCTCTTATTATTGCAAAAATCCTCTACTGGGTTGTGGACGAAGCTAGTAAAACCTGGATTCATTCAGATAAGGACAAAGAACTACCTCATCCAGCTTCTTTTCCCTGTCTCGCAGAGAAGATTTTGCCTGAATAAATTTTTCATTCCATGCCTCGTACATATCTGCACCTAAAATCTTATAGGCCAAACATAGTGTGCGTAAACCAGATGACCCAAACCGTTCCAAATGCTCCCTGGTTGCAATTTTCAGACCTTCGTTCCCTTCCCTTAATCTTTCATATATAACATTATCAGCACCCTGGATGACAATAACAACAAACCTTAGCCCCAAACAATTAGTGATCAGCTCACATGAACCCTATAACTGTTCAAGCAGTACCTTACAGTACAAAACAAGTCTGCCATCAGGATACCGGCATACAACGGATTGGCGCTTCCTTGTGCTGTTTAACAGAAAAAGGAAAGCTTGGCATTACACCACAAAAAACTTTGAAAAGCATAAATGGAATGCAACTGACAGAATGTAACCTCACCTATTGAATTCAAGGACATTCAGAATCTCATACGGTACATCCTCAATTTTACCCATTTTCTCAACATGTGACTCGCGCACATAAATTGTTGTTGGAGTACGCCTGAGAAAGAAATACAAGAAGCTAAATACGAAAATGTTGTGAAAGTTTCTAAATGTCACAATATGAACCTACAATTATCATATCCCATGGCTGACAAAACATTTCCCAGCATAAAATTTCTTGAGATAGCAAGTTTCAGACAATATTGTTTGCTACTTTGACAAAATAGTCTTCCAAACAGTAAAGCAAAGTGCTGTAAGAGCCAAGAATCTGTAACCTACCTACAAAGCCGTGATACAGAAATGACTGACTTGAGTCATATTTTAAACGATACCACATGTTTTCAACACAGAAGTAAAATTGTCATACCTATAAAAGAAAAAGCCAAAATTCTTTGCAGCAGTCACTAGAGCTGCTTCATCTGGTGAAGCTGCTTGGTAAGCAATTTTCTCAGGAGACTCTTCACCTTCAGGAAGAACTGTATGGCATATTGCAAGGCATCTGAAGAACTCCTAAACCAAATAAAAAAGGAAATTCAGCAATAGAATAATTAATTGACACAACTGAATGTCAAAGATACACATATGTAGTTCACAATTGCCTCCACAAGTGAACTAGGAACTTTTTTCCAATAGGAAACACAACTCATTCAAGTGTCTTAATCTGCGTGCAAAAAAACTCAATCTGCTTATCTACTTCGCTTCTTCTCAAGATTCTAACTCCCTTTCCTTTCTTCTTGCCTTTCTTAGCCATCTACATGCACCCAATTTTAAAACCCAATTTCACTTGTGGCAGAACACTTGGCCTTTTATAAATATTTGGTCAGGCGACTTGCAGTCGACTTTTTAGCTAGGTCGCTGTGATCTTACAGTGTTTTGTGGTATCTATGGTTAAAGAGCGTGCATGTTCAAAATTTTCCCATCCATTTATACATATCTGGTCTGCCGACTTGCCTACCACCTCTGGAAGCTAGGCAGAGGTGATTTTTAGGGGGGGTGGGCCTCCCCTCCGAACAACGATTGCGGATAAGCTAATTTTCTCATTGCAATGTCTTAAACTCACTGAACTTATATTTTTTGCTCAGTAATAATAATTTTTTCCTTTACAAAGATAGCCAACATATACGTGAACCTACTAAAGATAACATGGTTTGAAAGGAACGTATTCTTGGCCTCAAATAAATGAGGTTAAAAGATGGTCAAATTTCAATTCAAATGTCAAGCAAAAACATTTATCTTGACGCAAAAAAAAAAATTGTCTATAGCTGGGTAATGGGGATCTAATCTAAGTATGCTTATCCATGAAAGTTATCTCCTGATGAGACAGAAAATTGAGTCCAGATCTCAAGATAGTATCAATCAAATGCTACCTCCAATCAGGATTGCCTAATTTACAACGAGAAGTGTAATTTCTAATACGAAATGTGCACTTATTAAGTATGGCAACAGAGATTTAATCGAACACTATGATACACATATGCCGAAAACAATCCACAATTTGTTACAAGGCGAGCGAATTCGGTAATCTGGCCTCCATATGCAGCCAGTTTTTCTGTGAGCCTTTGTGCTTTATATGGTTCAGCTTATTTGGAAATGGGAAACAAATTACTCCACATATGTTAACATATTGTTATATTACCTTGCACATATCAGCACAGGGCTCATTTCTCCAAGCACCACGCATAAGCCTAGCGTCGTCAAAATTAAATCCCTTCTCCTGAATTGCATTGGCCGACTTGCTTACCTAAAGAAGATTCATAAAATCATCAAATTCAAGCAGAGTCCAGGAGGAAAAAAGATCAGATATTGCAAATGGAAACCTCTGGGAGTTTAGTGCCAATGCGCTCAGCAACACCCCTCTCTATTTCAGTGACGCCCGTTCCATATATTTCTCCTCCAATTGAACATTTGAAGAACTCCATCAAATTTTGTGTCAGGGTGCCTGTTTTGTCGGTAAATACATATTCCACCTGCAAAGAATGGTCAGCCATTAAACCTAGATTGTTTAATTATACAACAAAAAAGACAACATAATCCAAAAATGATTTGGGGTTGGCTGACATGAATTATCCTTTGAAACCATCAATGACCGAATGCATACATAGAATAAATGAAAGAAAAGAATGGGGACCTAAATTGATTACTTATATAACAGAAACTACAGGAACGTAATCCGATTTGAGGCAGCATAAGAAGTAAGTTTTTCTGAGGAAATCACCAATGAAATTGTGACGATTTCTTATAGTTTTCTTGGTTCACTGACAAAGCCTTTTAGGAGCGATGCGTAGATTAGAGAACCGCCAGAAAATATAGCACAAACAGACCTCATAAATATTTAATATCAACTGTAGGCTGCTTATTCCACAATTTCATATCAAGCTTGTCTCAGGAACATAACCACCACATCTTCTCAAGGGCACATACCTGTCCAAGTTCCTCATTCAAATTTGAAGTCCTTGCCAATGCAGGTGTATTTGATTCAGCATGATACATATTTAAATCATTGTTGATGAACTTAATAGATTGGATAAATTTAATCCCCTGGAAGAAAGAGAAAACTTGCTCAGTCAATAACATATGATAGTGGCCATGACAATGGGCATCAGACAATTAGATCTACCTCAATAGAAACGTAGAGTGATATAGGGATAACTGTCGAAAAAAGGGTGATGAGGGTAAACATAGTCAAGATAACCACCTGCAAAACCATAAATAGGAAGAGTAAAAAAAATACATTAGAAAAAAGTAAAATACATCGTTTTCCAAGAGAAGCAGCATTGCTTGGAGCATAAATCATACCACGAATCTATTACTTGGATCAAATTGGCGCTCATTCACTCTTCCTTGAAGTCCCAAATAGAAATACTTGTCATTTATAAATATGCCGCTGATAAATTCAAAAGTGTACAACTATTAGTGATCTAAAACAACTTCCAAAACTCAAACGCCATAAAAGAGACTAGCTTCTTTAGACACCTGCCAATGGATCCGATGAGGCACATCATAAATAAAGTAGCAAATAGAGCAAGAATCAGCATGTCAAGCTTCCTTTCCAGGGTACTTCTTTTCGATGGAACATTCATTGTGTTCATCATAACCTGTCAGTTAACAAATAAATATATAAACAGGTGGAAGAGAATACAATTTCTTGAAGAAATAGCACTAACCATAACCCCTAAAGGGTCAATTAGATAAGGCAAACATGCATGTCTCTTTATGTCAGAGTGAGGCTGTATACTCCCAGTTCCTCCTTACTTAGGTGGGTGCCTCTTCAGTTATATTTTTGTGGTGTTGATGCTGTTTATGGTGTATACTTCATCTGTTGATAATCCGTTCACAATTAATTAGATTCAAAAACAAGAATACCTTGGTCTCATGTCCAGTATATATCACAGCTCCGACAATATACTCGGTGTTTCTAAGACTGCAACCCTTGTCAAAATCAAACAGAAAAGAGTCAAAATAGGCACTGTAGTTTATCATATAATCAGAAAAGAGATTGTCACTGGGTGAGACTGAAAGACGAACTCGGTACGACTTCCCTCCAAAAAGAAAGTAAGATGACATATGAATTCCAAGGTTCAGAGAGATTAAATTTCTGGTTGCAAACTCACCCCAAAACCTCATATTCTCACAACGTCTAATCGTAAATTATTGTAGGACACTCTTTACAAAACATGCTTGGTGAGAACAAGGCCACCAAACAATACACTGGAATGACCAAATATGCCATAGCTTATTCAAAATTAGCTGGTTGCAATGATTCTAAAATAAAACAAAAAAAAAAAATTACAGATCAAATCATACTCTCAGCAAAAGCTGGTTCGGTGAAAGAGGTAGTGTTTGCTGTTGAAAAATGAGGTTTCCAGTGAAAGTATACAATGAATTATTAGCCTGCTCGCATTGTACTTCACCTGCACAAGTGATCAGAAAATAACATAATAAGCAAGTACTGAACCAAATATCAGTTAAATTCACATTCCGATGTAAAATCAAATTCTGTCAACGCTATTTGATTCAGAATATCACTACACCCAAAATGATAGAGCCGGAAGAATGCCCCAACCTCCAATAAAACAGCTAAATACTGATGTTGTTTAAAAGCATCAACTTTACAACCCATGGCACAAATGACAGTGTCATACTTCCGCAGCAACAAGTCAACAACAATCAACAAGCTTCCTTACAACTAGGAGTAGCGGAGTTCATAGTTTTACCGACATATAAATCTATATATCCTAGCAGAAAAATAAAAAAATGCATTGTAAATCATGATTTAACCACTTAAATGGCAGTAAAGAACCTTTAAATTCTGTTGCTTTTTCAGGGGTCACATAATCCCATGTCTTTTCTAGTGCTTTTCGGATCTTCAAATTTGTTTCACCATCTAGATTTGATGTCTGCAACACAAAATAGAGGTATAAATTGAATTGGAAAGGAAAGATATGAACAAGTATCCAAATATCCTACGAAGACCAAAAGGATCAGCTCTAACATAGATAGATCATTCCAACTTCTTTTTTTTCCTGAAAAAAGAGACCCCTGTCAATGAAATATATTTATAGCTGCTAAAATAAAATATTTGGACCTCAATATAACACACTCCATCTGGATTTGTGCTAGCGAGAAAAAGAATGTCCGCTGGGAAAAACCCATCTTGCTTAACCTGCAAAGATCAGATGAGAGCAATATTCAACAACTAAAATTGAACAATGAACCGCAATTATATTAACCATAATAGCTTAAGCAAATTTAGTAACCACTTAAGGATAAAACAACTTCAGAAGAAACAGATTTAGTCAAGAGCACAGTCGTGCAAACTGCAAACCAGTTGGTCTCCCTTAAGACGGTCATATTCGTCTTAAGTTTAAAACAGGTATGCAGCCTCATGAATCTGAAGTATGCCCCCTGAGAACCCCTCGACCAGTTAAATCGCAAGCAGCCTCTTTTAAACCAAAAACCAAAACATATTCACTAAGAAGAGGACAGAAAGAGAACATACAGTCATACAACACTTGCAAAGTGTGTACCCAAATGCCATTGAAAAAAGAGTGCAAATTTGAAGCGTGAAAATTAGTAGAGAAAGAAGAAACTACAATGCAAGTGGATACTCACTCGGACAATATCGCCAACTTGCAATCTTTTCCAAGGAATACTTCCCCACTTCTCTCCAAGTAAAACATCTATAGGGGAATTATTTATCGATAAATCATTCTGAAATCGTTTCTGCCAAAAAGATTAAGCAACAAAAAAAGAGGAACATATTCAGGTGCATTAGCAAGCATGAAACTTAATAATAGAGATTAGCAAAACCTGAGAAGAAAACTGCCTCTGCAAAACACAATTCCAAAGGCTACCATAATATAAAATGACCATCATAAAATATGACAGTAGACATACCCAATCTTCAAATGCTTCTTTCACAAGAGATATGATAAGCACAACACTAAGGGGTGCCACATTTGTTAACGGACTGACTGGACTGCAGCAAACGAAAAATGGTCAAAAAGGCTTACTATGGTGAAGACTGAAGATAACTCATTAAATAAAGCCATTAAAACTATAAACTGATACCCCCCCCCCCCCCCCCCCCCCCCCCCC